>JARHVA010002817.1:1127500-1182500 GCA_037957365.1 Torreya grandis | reverse complement strand
ATATATATAGTTTAAGCAAAGTAAGAGGGGAAACCATCCATAAGTTGTTGGATGCTTGGCCTGAAGTCTCATGACTTCATTCCAAGCATGTAATAATGCCTATTCATGCTTTAATCAACAAAAATTATAATCCAACCCAAGCAAAACAACATTAAATCACTTGGAAAAATGCAAGATAGAAATAACAAATTCAAATGAGAAAAAAAGACCAGGATGTAGGGTTTGATGATGCTGCCAAATCTTCTCCTTCTCCTCTTCTAAAATTCATCCTCCTACAACTATTCTATCCTCCCTCTACCTCACACACATCACCCCCTTCCTCTCCCTCCTTCCATGAATCTTTGGTGTCCTCTGTAGAACTAATAGGGTGCCCCCAAAGTGGGTCGTTTCATATGATCATGGCATGGGATGGCCATTATTTTATTTCCTAGCATTCTTTTATTTATGTTTCCCCATTCTTTTTGATAGATAAACCAATAATTTGGTTGACCATTTTTAAGAGACCAAAATTAAAAACTTGATGCCAAAACTAATAATTAATATTTATACCCCAAACCACATGGATCTAACCATCCATAATACACTAAGCAATATTAAAAGCCACATCTCATTATGACATCATGTAAGTTGTCCATGGGGCATAGGGTCAAGTCAAAAGGACCAATAAGGAATCCAAGTCATCATGATGATTAGAAAAATTGAGATAAGATCACAAGATGGTGAACTTGTAAAGAGAGAGAAGGTCGACAATAAGAAGGTGGGACGATTTGAACACCAAACAATAGAACTACACAAGAATGAAATAAACATGTGACAAAGAGAAAAAACATAAAAAGGTAACCATGGCATAATCACACATAAAACATTAAATTGGATAGTTCAAAATGAGGTATGAAGAATAAAACAAGTCATAATAGTACAAAATAGAAAATGACACAACTTGTCTAATTGCTCATAATCGAAACTCAATTTATACCTATTAGAAATATGTTTGACTGCTCAAGAATCATTTGTCTTCCTAGTTGTCAAAAATCACCACCCAACCTAACTCATGATAGGTACTTGTAACCACCAAATATAACATCAACAACACCTAAATGATGAATAAACAATATGATACATATAAATATTTAAAGCTTCCACAATCCATATAATAACAACAATCTATTTTGGAGATACTGTGTTAAGTTTAGATGATCGATGCGTTTTGGATCAACCCCTATGATCCTTCATCAAGAAAGAAAATTATGTTAAAACAATAGATCCATGATTCTTAAAAATAAGGGAAAAAATAGTTTTTACAAAAAATTTCCTAAAAATAACTAAGTAGCCGTTAGATAAAAATAACTAAGTAGCCATTAGATAATTTATCTAATGGCTAATTAGTTCTTTTTAGGCTATTTTTTATAAAAACTATTTTTTTCCTTCTTTTTAATAATTATGGCTCTATTTTTATAACATAATTTTCTTTCCTGATGAAGGATCACATGGACTGATCCAAAATGCATAGATCATCTAAACTTAACACAATATCTCTAAAAAAGATTATTGTTAATATAATACATAACTGTAATAAAAAATTAACTACATAAAATATTTCACATATAATCTAATGTATTAATTAAAACATAACCATGCCCATCAATCTATAATCAAAATATCATTATACCATAGTCCATCAGCATAAATTGAAGTAACATATATATCAGGATAAAATGAATCCAATGTAATTAGTATATGTATATTAGGATAAAATAAATCTAGTCTAAGCATCAACCGTGATATAACACAATCATAATAGATACCCAAGATATCTTGTATCTCAACCATATGAAATAGAACCAACATCAATAGTTATTAGTCCAAGTGTTATCAAAACATGATATTATAAGCTATCAAATCAAGTATCTATAATAGGCCACAAGGTTGAGTCATGACACTAATATATAGTCATCATCATAATAAAAAATGGTGAGTTATATGTTAATGGATTCAACCACTATGTGTTTAAAAGATATATAAGTAGTAGGATTCTTAGGAATAACCATAAAAGCGAGAAACTTGAAAGTTGGCTTCTTGCAAGAACAAGGTTGCAAGGTAGGTAGAAACTAATGTATGATACCATAAGGAAGGTATAATTTTTCTAATTTTTAAACTAATATCATTATTTTCATCATTGTATAAATCAATGATGTTCAGTGGAAAATTTATAATAAGCTTAGGGTGACCACCATAACATTACTTTGAGTTGATGGGATAATTAAAATGTTATTATTCACATAATAGTATGTTAGGTAAAGGTTCAAGTGTTGGGATTATAGAGACACTATATTCTTGGAATTATTGTAAATTATAGGATTTGGTATCACCTTGTACACTAGAAATGGAACCCATGTAATGAAAATTCATTCATTGTCATGAGAAAGAGCCTATGATCCTCATATGATAAGTTCAAAGGTGATTAACCAAAATGCTATAAGATAAAGCAAAATTGAATATCATGATAGGAATCCAAACACATCATAATGTAGGTATTAGTTTTCAATCATGTCTTTGGCAAATGCTTTTCATAAATTTAAGGTTACAATTAGAATTTCCTAAGGTTTTACTGAATTCCAAGGAGGTGACACAACTGTTATAGCCTTCATATATCAAGTCTCACTTGACTCACATGTGATTAAATTAGAAATTAATAAATAAAGGAAGTTCATCCACATGAAAACATATTTCATTGAGGATCATAGATTTAATAGGAAATTTTAAGGATGGAGATGCATCTATAGTGCAATCAACATAAATGGACATATATTTGCATTGCTACAAGATGATTTCCTTAGACCAAAGAATGGTAATGATTACCCCATAGGTGGTGGTAATGGAATTTTCATATACATAAAAATTCTACATAAGGCAATTTCAATGTCATGGAGAAGTCCTCATGAGTGCAAGAAATGAAATTTGAGATGGGATTCTAGAAAGTTCTTGTATGGGATCCCATCCATCATATCTAGTGTGAGCTAGACATGAATGTGAAAGAGGGATATATTTATAAAGTAGATCACTAATAGATGAAGGTGAACCTAAGTGAATAGGATTTTGAGTTAAATTATATGGCCTTAGCACTACTGATATAGTTAAGACAAGTTGAGAAGACTGTATCTGTCTTGCCAATGCAGTTGGTGAGATAAAAATGTCATAAATATATTGTATTGTCTTGGTCGATATATTAGAATAATAATTGGGTAAAGATATAGACTATATCAAGTTAGTCAATATAGTTGAGGAATAATTATGTGAATATTATTATACTAAATTTGACATTACAATTTTAAAAAAATGGTCAAATAAACAAACTTTACAAATTTCATCGATACAATTGGATATGAATTGGAAATAAGATATTATATTGAGTTGATGGATATAGTAGGAATAACGGTGGTCAAAGAAAATAAATGTACCAACATGGTTAGTATAATTATAAAAACATGAAACTATATTGGGTTGGCTGATATATTTGGGTTATCAAAAAGTATAAAAGTAATGATTTTTTTGGATCCAATATCTGTAAAATGATGTGGAGGATTATTGTGTATTATTATAGAAGTTGGATAAGGAATATGAGGCTAAATAGGATAAGTATCAATGTAATAAATAACATGTACCATGTTGTTCATGCTCACCAATTTTTATTCATTTTTATAAGGATGAGGGATAACCATGGTTTCAACAATATTAGCATTAGGTTGGGAAGGGGTTTAGTTTTTGTTGTTAGATTATTGATTTTGAGTATGATTTGGAAGAAGATTGATGGTAAGGTGATAATTGTCTTGGTAAATTTATTCATGTTTGACCTTAGAGTCATGAGCCTTAGGTAATTTATCATAGGCTCCATGTTGATTTATAATATGGCTCCATGATAAAATCTTAGACAAAGAAATAACTCAAAGTCTAGGCATATAAGTGTGCTACAAGTTTCATAATGATGACCATAATTTGCTTGAAACTAGAAAAATAAGGATCATACAAATGATCATTAGTATGGAAAATATCCATATATCTAGATGGTCTAGGAAGGCATCTCCTAATCTCATTTAAGGAAAAATGTTAATGGATTTAAAAAAAAAAATGAATTGTAAGGTAGGACAAGAATGTTGGAAGGGACTTCCATTGATATGTATGGAGAGAGACACTTAATTAGGGATTCTTGACATAAAATATATCAGGTGTGGAGCTTGATTATCTTCTAATATCAGAGATTAAAATTTTGATGTTATTTTAGTCAGATTTGGATCCCTCATAGTGCAGGGAGTTGTAAGGGGGGATAGTGGGAGATCCAAGGGTTGCATGCCCCAGCAAGAGTTTAGGGGAAACACCCCCAAAGCAATTTTTAAATTAAAATTGCCTTGTTAAATTATAATTTCATAGTCAATCTGGGCCATTATTTAAAAGTTTCTAGATCTAATGGTAGAGGTTATGTTTAGGTGTTTTTCACCCTCAAATGTATTGATATATGGCTGAGATGTATGATTGTGAAAAATGATGAAATATTGTACACAGAGAGGAGGTAGAAAAGGTAGAGAGGTGCAATAGGGTTTGTTATAGGATTTTGTTTCTCCCTTGTATTACTATAAATAATATACTGGACAAGTTTGGTAGATGTATCCCATCTTGGGTGAACCACGTTAAATCTGGCATCTCCTATTATGTACATGTTTATGTTTATTTTTATAATGTTTGATTAATTCGTTTCATAGTTTGTCTTGTATATGATTTGGGGATAGATGTGGGTTTTAATTTATCCTAAAAATATCATGGATGATTCTATTATAATCATAAATATTAGAGACTCCATTTTTAGCAGCATGCTTTTTTTTAGGTCTCAAAAGCATTTGAGTGCCAAGCTTAGGTTTGGAGGACTCAAATTTTATAATAAGGTGATCTTGACATTTAACTTGGCTTAAAACTTCCTCAAATTATTTTAGAGAAAGAGAATAAAAAATGTATTGTTATTTGTAATTTAGTGCATTAATAAAGAGGTGTAAGAGGTTATATTTCATCATATTGTGCCCGGATAAATATTTATAGCATTTGATAAAACTATGTGTAATCTCATTTTATACTTGTTTAAAAATGATAAAGTGAGCTAAGTTATTTATTAAAAAAAAATTATATTAGAAATCTTTAATAAATACATTAAATAATTATTCAAAGTTTAAATATAGTTAGACCTTAGTTAGTTGTACCATTTTAAAGAATCACTATAAAAGGTTTTGACAAGTAGTTTTGTAGCTGCAAACGTGTACAGTTTAATCCATTATTTATAAATATTACAAAATTCCTTATAATGCATAGTAGGATTCATGGATCCATTATAGGATAATGTAGGAGTGATACAACCTAAGTGAATGTTTTAAATTTGAGGGACAAAAGGGTTTATTTTAAAAGTGTTTGATAGTTTTTTTATGAAACAAGGGTTTGATAATGCGATAGCTAAGATCATCTCTAGGGGGCAGTGAGGGGGGAAGGAGAAGGGGAGGTGGGGGTGTAGACACCTAAATATGGCCACCAATAACCTCCAATCAGGCTTTTGACCAATTTCCACCCAAAATGCACAATTTGGATTAAAAACACTAAAACACACTAAATGATGTGAAAATGACATATTCAAGTGTTGATTTTGGCAAGGGTATCCCTAAATGGGGCAATACAATTTATGGGCTAGCTAACTTTGATTATATCATTCTGAGTCAAAATGCTAATTTTGCACCTAGATGCTCTAGATTGATCTTTCCTATCAAATCTTCTGCACAAGATGCATGACTTTGTTATTTGTTGTTGGTAAGATCCTAAATAGGAATACAGTTCCAATGCATCTAAAATCACCTTCCAATTCCAATTCAGTTGAATTTTAGACCAATAATAAGACATCTTGATCAATTTGAGTAATTTGTGCACAAAGTGATTAATTATGTTTAAAAGCTAATTAATCCAAATCAAGGCCTAATTGAGAATTTCATGAAAAATTGTTGAATATTTTTTTTTAGAAATGAATATTGAATATATGTATCATCAAGTGACCTCATTTCTTGAAAAGGCATCCATAGGCCATAAATGCCACAAATATTAGGATTCATGCCTCCCATGCCTCATCAATGCTTTTTATGATGCCCTCCATGCCTCTTCTTCCAATGTCATGATGAAGATAATTACAAACTTAATTCCAAAAATTGAATTAATCCTCAACCACACATCTCAACTTGAGATGGATGGTTGAGGTTGATTCTGATCAAATCCAAAAATCTATAAATAGAGAGGCGAAGAACTTCATTTCTAATCTATTTTGGTGCAAAGTTATAATGCACAAATATATTCAAGGAGTCATTGAAACTAGTGTTACCATACCAAATTGATTCCAAGCCAATCCAAGCCAAAGCCAAAGGTGGCAAGGAGAGATGGAGGTAGACAAGCTTCCACTGCCAAGGACTTCATGAGCATAAATCAAGCAAGCCACTACCACAAAGGCATTTGGAACATCCAAAGAAGTTGAAGTAATTATTGTGTTTTTATTTCTTGATTTTTAGTTGTGTTATCATTTATTTTTGTTAACTAAGCTCTCCCTAGTGTCTAGGCCTAATGATGTTATGCTATTAGTCCAAGGCTTAGCAAGAAAGTCATCTAAATCACTCCCCAAAAACTCATCAAAGTTTGGGTGACCTTGATAATGACCCTAAAGTCTTTATATTTTATGCTTTCTTTATTTTTATGCAAAATTGGCTTACGAGGGGGACTTCATCACCTCCCATAAGTTCTTTAGGGAAGCTTTGACCTAGGGTTTCATCTCCCAGCATTGACTTCATTTGGCTCCTTTATAGTTACACACAAGACATAGTGGCACTTTAGACATCGCACTACATTGAGTGAATAGCAGGATGTAGAGATTATAAAAAGGACTAGACCTTTTTATAATAAGCCAAGTGATACAAATCGAAAATCCATGCTTTTTTTTTGAATTGTTTGGCATGAAAGTCATTGTGCAATTGATTCCCTTAGATTTTTTGGAAACTTGTTAGATCTTAGATAAATCCCCACTCACCATAGATGTATTGTTGGTGTAAGATGCACCTCAAGGTCCATGTAATAGTACTGTTATTTGAGAGAAGGGGGTGTAAAAACCCTACTATATAATGTGTATTTACTTTTGGATGAACACTTAAAATCCTCTCAAATGACATATATTAATGGATTCTAATAATACCAAGCAACCTTGTCAGTTTAAGACCTAAGAATAATTAATTAGTTGGTCTTGTCCTAGTTTAAAGTCTTGTTTGGAGTCAAAACTTGGTGTAAACAAATAATCCAAACCAAACACATAGTCCAAATTTTCCTTTGAACAAAGAGGCATTATGCTGTCTATGTGAGATCATCGATTTGCCCTATTCAAAATTTCATCAAAAGTTTGAGAGTCATATCATCCACTTTGGTGTAGTTATTCTACCCAATTGAGTCTAGACCTTTACCAAAGTTGTCTAAAAGTCCTTCACTTATAACCTAAATTTGTAATTGCACCTTTACAAGTTCATAGGGTTGATGTGTTAAGTGGGTTCACAATTTACACTAAACTTGAGGGAACTTAGGTTTAATTTATAATTTAGGTTGGAGGTTGTTAAAGACTCATAATCATTATCATCACTTGATAGACTTAAGCCTTTTTATGCTAAACACTTTCAATTTAAGTCTATGCAACACAATATTTTGAGTTAAAAAAGGTAGTGTTATGCTATCAAAATTGTAGTAAAAATTTATTTGCCTTAGAGAGTTTTTGAAACAAACCTTTTTTATCATACCTTTTTGGGTAGTAAAACATTGTTACGCTACCTAAAACATTTTGAATATTGTTTCATAGACCTTTTTGCATAGAGTTTCAAATTTGTTCCTACATTTTCAGTACATTTTCAGACCAATTTGAGTGTACTTTTGTGATATTTTATCTAAAATGATTATATTATTCACTTTTGTCTATCTTGTTTGTCAAAAAGAACCCAATTTTATACCATTATTTGTGAGAAAATAAACTATTTTTAAAGTGCGTTTTGTTTCATACCTCATACTTAGTTGATCAAGCTCATGTCCAAGAATCAAATGCCTAGTATTTGTTAGATGTTTTTCAAATCCATTAGATTAAAACTTTAATCTATTTTAAAGTCTAGATTTTGATGTCGTTTGGCCAAGAGTCCCAACACATGCCTTGTTTGAGCTTAGCTTTTGACACCACATTTGGCCAAAAGACCTAGCAACTTTTAAATTCCTAGATTAGACTGATTTGAAACACTTTGTTAGAGTTTGGAATTTTGATTTTTATGACCATTTACTTGCTTATCTTTGTGTGAACAGTGAAACATTAGATACTTCATGCTAGCTTGTTTCCTTTAAAAACTTTGCATAAACTTGTTGATCCTTTTGATAAATCTAGACCAAGTTGGAACATCATCTATTTTAGACATTATCCTTTTTAGAGTTTGTATAACTCTTTGAACTTTTATCATAAAGCATTGACTATGGATCCCAACATGTATTCTTACACTTGTAGTGGATTCATGTACAATCCAGGGATTAGTAATGTAGTTGCACAAGTAGAAATGGTGCCAGACCCCTATATGGACAATATTTCTTATGAGATGGATTCTTATCCCTCTTATAATACTAAATTAGGGGTAAATATCCAAGATCCATTGGCCACCTATCTGGTTAACACACCACCTTATTCAGAATAGGACCAAGAGCAAATCGTGTAATACCTAGCTACAATACTTGCAGTGGATGACCTAGTACTTCAACAGTCATATCATACTAATATGGCTTCCACCTATCATCCATTTTTGTTTGAGCAACATTTGTTAGAGAATAAAGATGAGATTTTGGTTAGATCCATCGAGGTAGGGGCCAAGTTTCTAGTAGACTTCCCTCATGAAAATTTACCAAGTCTAGTAAGAGTACCCCATAATATCATTTACGATCAACATGCTTCTTCTAGCAATCTTATGGCTCTAGTCCAAACAACATACCAAGATCCTAATATATCTAATTGAGGTAAAAATATCATGAAAGAGCACTTTAACCAAATGCAAACAGTATATCAAACATATCTGAATCTAGCATGTGATTTCAATCAGGTAAACATGGTAAGTAAGCCTCTTATTAACCTAGATCCTTTAATAAGATTGTTGATAGAGTTAACTAGACAATAAAACCCAAATTATGACCCATTCATACAAACTATTCCAATAGATAACTTGATGCCTATGCACATTATTGAAGAAGTGTCTTCACCCTCTACACTGAATAGTGAGCCAAACGCAATAGATAATGTGTAAAAAACATCTAATCCTAATCAAAGTGGTATTAATGCACAAAAAACTAACCAACAACATGTGCCTATAATTAATCATATGAATAGGTCATCATACCAGGGAGTGGGAGTTTCTACACCCCAACCTCAATTGACTGCTTCCTCAAACGTACAACCTATGGGATTAGGTAATCAAACAATAACCAATATCATGCCTCAATAATAGAATGGGATGAATCCTAATCCTCCTCAATAAGTAATGAGTAGTATTCCACAACAATAGGCACAATCTAGTGTATCAATGTAATAGAGGACAAATACATTGCCACCTCAATTAAGGGCAGTAAAATGAAATATATTAAGACTTGAAGTCCTACTTTGAGACTATGTAGGTAATGTTTGATACTTATTGAGGTCAGCTTAGTTACACTTTTCCCAATGCTCTTACCATTTTGTGAGTAACCTAATCCATGGTCTTTCCATTTAATGAGAAACATTCATTTAAATACTCTCACCATTTTATGAGAAACCTAAGCCACGCTCTTGCCATTTTATGAGCAACCTTGATTTAAATACTCTCATCATTTTACAAGTAACCTAGGCCACACTCTCATCATTTTATAAGTAACCTTCATTTAAATGCTCTCACCATTTTGAGAGCTTAAACAATTTAGTGTCTCATCATTCTTGATTGAGTTGAGACACTTCAAAAAAAATTAAAAGTATTTAAAAAATTGTTGGAAAAGAACAAAAACATTGACCACTTCTTTGCCTTAAGGATTCTGGGAACCCTTACTAAGTTCTAAGTAAATCGCTTATCATTTAGTTTTCCCATCCTTTTTGGCCTTTTTCTCTCATGTACTTGCCATTTTTCAAGACCATTCCTCTTCTTCTCTCACATCTATTCTATTTGTTTTCATCAGTTATCACATTCTTCCCATTCCTTGGGAGAACTACATTTGTCTTAAAGTTTTTTATTGGATATTATATCCATGGAACTATGTAGGCAACATCCACTTGCCTAGTACATATGTAGACAGCTCAGACACCTCCTTTTTCTTCTATTCTCCCATTTTGTTCATTTGTTAAGTTGTCACCTATTTTTTAGGGGCAATGTTCATAGGGTTTCTATTGCGCTATTTTTTTTGTTTATTTGTTTTTGATTATTTGTTTTGTTTGTGTGCCTATTTCTTTTCTTTCAACATTGTTGTATTGATTTGGTTTATGTATTTTCATTGGGTGATTCCTTGCCTACACTTACACTTGAATCCATCCATATTCATATGTTTACATTGTCATCATGGTTTGTATCATTGGCACATTATTTTCTATTGAGTATTGGATTATGGGAGTCAGTCCTTATGCATATTTCAGCCAAGTCCTCATGATGTTATATCATGATGCCTATCGACACATGCTACAACAAACCTTAGCTTCAAGATTTCTATTCAATAATGGTGGTATCTCTTCAACATTGACATCTTGACTCCATCCTAATCATATCCCAAATAAAATAATTAAACATGAAAGAATTTCAACCTTTATTAGTTTGAATGAGTATCTCCTTACTAGTAGGTTGTTCCAATTCATCATTACCCTCTATGTTAAGTCATCATCATCTTATCTAAGTTTATCATGTTTTCCATAATCGAGGTCCAATGATTATAACTACCTATGGGCAAATCATTATGCACTATCCCACCTAAATTTTTCAATGGTTATAACCACCTTTGGGAAAATCATTGTGTTATCATCACTTTACTTTTTCTACCTATACAGGGACATGTTATCTTATTTGTCTATCCTAACTGGGGCAATTCCATCTTCTCAATGATTATAACCACCTTTGGGAAAATCACTATGCTATCATATCATGTTGCCACTATTGGGGTACAATGTTTATAACCACATTTGGGTAACCATTATGCACCATCTCACTTGCATTATCAATGATTTTGAATACTTTTTCAATATCATTTTGTTTTCACCTCATCATCTTTCCTTTCTTTGGTCCTCTTGTTTTGCTTCTTTCTTTTCTAAGGACTGTTTGTTGACTTGCTTGTGCCAACCATTCCCTCGAGGGGGAATCATACAGTTAGTTTATCATCATTACAATTAGAGGAATATAAGACCTTTTCATTCTTTGAGAAGACATTACTGTGCTTATATCTTGCAATGCCTTCCCAAATAGGGGCAAATTATAGACACCTAAATATGGCCACTGATAACCTCGAATCAGGATTTTGACTAATTTCCACCCAAAATGTACAATTTGGCTTAAAAACACTAAAACATGCTAAATGATGTGAAACTAACATTTCAAGTACTGATTTTTACTAGGGTATCCCTAAATAGGGCAATACAATTTATGGGCCAGCTAACTTTGATCAGATCATTCTGAGTTAAAATACCAATTTTGCACCTAGGTGCTCTGGATTGATCTTTCCTATCAAATATTCTACACAAGATATGTGATTTATTTATTTATTTTTGGTAACATCATAAATAGAAATATGGTTCCAACACATTTGACATCAACTTCCAATTCTAATCCAGTCAAATTTTGGACTAATAACAAGACATTCTGATCAATTTGAGTAATATGTGCATAAAGTGCTTAATCATGCTTAAGAGATAATTAATCCAAATCAAGGCCTAATTAATAATTCCATGAAAACTTTTTGAATACTTGTTTTTAAAAATGAATATCGAATATCTGCATCATCAGGTGACTTCATTTCTTAAGAAGACATCCCTAGGCCATAAATGCCACAAATATCAAGATTCATGCCTCCCATGCCTCAATAATGGCTTCCATGATGCCCTCCATGCCTCTTAATTGCCCCTTCTTCCAATTTCATGATGAGGATAATTATAAACTTAATTCCAAAAATTGAATTAATCCTCAACCACACTTCTCAATCTTGAGATGGACGGTTGAGGTTGATTCTGATCAAATCCAAAAATCTATAAATAGAAAGGCCAAGAACATCATTTCTAAGCTATTTTGGTGAAAATTTATAATGCACAAATATATTCAAGGAGCAATTACAACTAGTGTTACCATGTCAAATTGATTCCAAGCCAAGCCAAGCCAAAGCCAAAGGTGCCAAAGAGAGATGGAGGTAGACAAGCTTCCATTGCCAAGGACTTCATGAGCACAAACTGAGTAAGCCACTACTACAAAGGCATTTGGAGCATCCAAGGAAGGTGAAGGAATTATTGTGTTTTTATTCCTTGCTTTTTAGTTGTGTTGTCATTTGTTTTTGTTAACTAAACTCTCTCTAGTGTCTAAGCTTAGAGATGTTATGCTATTAGTGTGTTTATTTCATTTTGTTTTCATTTTAGAACTAACACCATACTAACCATCCTCTCATGAGTCAAATTCCTAGATCACAGGGGGATTTTTGATTTGGCACTCCCCACTAAAATAAAGGCCTGCCATGTTAGTAGCTATAATAGGCATGGTGGTTTAGGAATGAAATAAAGAAGTATCAAATTGATTTTCCCCAAATATTGTATGAATATTGAGTACGAGAATGGGGATATTCCATGTGGGGTGACACCATAATGTGATATAAAACCATAGGGTCCTTGCCCCTATAATCAATATGATATTGGATAAATATTTTGTTTTCTTTTGTATAGTCCAATTCACATTCCTACTCAACTTCACGATCTTAAATTAGATGACCTCATTCAGTGTTTTTTGAGTTGATATATGGCTCGTAGCATTTGGATATATCAAAAAATATTACAATTATTGCTAATTTGATATATAGTCATATAAAAATGTTAAGGCATGTAATTATTTTATAAAAATATATCATGATTAGTTAGTTATGTGGAATTAGGAATGTTATAAAATCCTTGGAAATTTTGGTTGGCTTTCTCTTTGGATTGGTCCAAGATATGTTCCATTGTGAAAGATAAAGAATTATATGTATCAAGTCAATGAATTTTGATTTCACAAGAATGCCGAAACCATATCTTATCACAGGCCAATAAATGATGGAACTAAATTAAGAAATAAAAATTATACTAAGCTCATTGATATAATATAATCATAAAAATGAACTGTATTAGGTTGGATGATGTAGTCAAAAGGAAATTATTATATTTGTATTAGGGTAGCAAATTTAGTTGAAATAAAACTCACAACTATATTAGGTTAGTTGATGCATTTGGAAAAAAGAAAAGAGTGGTATCAAGTTGCCCAAAAAAGCCTATAAAGTAATAAAATTGTATCAGGTTAGATGATACAATCTAGTTAGATATGATAAATTAGCCAAATAGCATATATATATATATATATATATATATATATATATATATATATATATATATATATATATATATATATATATATATATATATATATATATATATATATATATGGGAGTTATAATTAAGCTGGGTGTATTTGAATTTTTGACTCTCAAATATATTGATCGTAGGCTTAAATAGTGACCAAGTCCTAAAGGGGCTCTAACTACAAAGGATCTCATTATCTCATAATCACAATATTTTATCTCTTAGGTATGTTGAGTACCTTACCAAGGCTAACTACTTACTGATGTACTATAAAATCAAACGATTGAAAATATTCCTATTGGCAAAAAATAAAACCCTTCTAAAATATATATTACAATTTGAAAAAAAAATATAATGTGAGAAAATGGTATGTAAAATATATAATTATATGATTAGATGATTATATATATATATATATATATATATATATATATATATATATATATATATATTGGAGGGACTAAAAAAATTTAATTGTCCCTTACAAAATACAAATAAAAAATTATGACTATCAACTAAACCCTGATGCTTATCGTAATCATCATCTATCATAATATCATCACAATATTCATCTATAATATCATTGTCTTTATCACATTCATGCATTGACTTGTCTCTGTAGTTGGGATCATTCTCATGGTCTTCTTCAATTTGAGAACCATTAACTATCATAGATGATTTATTGACTTATGAAAAAATAATTTAAATAATTATTAAAATACTCGAAATAAAAAATTAGTTAAATATATATTTACAAATTAAATAATTATATACTATTTTTTCTTAATTTAATAGTGACCAATGTCTTTCTAATAAAAAACACTTAGAATTAACCCATTCGTTTAATATATCAATGTTCCATCCAAAAACTTCTGGTTTCTTTCAAATTTATATAATACCCTAAATTCAAAAATATTATATTAAAATAAAATGTAAATTTTAATATAAATTTCAATTAAAAATTAAAATCTTATTAATATATTAAAATAAACATACGAAGTTGTACACCCACTAACATACACTTATTTGGCATAAATAATGTGTCACCAATTTCACGTGGCTCGGTTCATTTTTATATTTCCCAGATGGTAGGCCTTAGTTTATATTTCTATGCTTCTGGTGTGTGGGAATTGATACAATAGAAAATAAGGAAGTTAAATCACAAGGAATTAAGAATGTAAACCCTAATATTAGGAATGGTATTGGTGAATCTTCGAAGAGTGAAATCGGCGTAAACCCTAATATTAGGAGTGGTATTGGGCTCATTTTGTAAATTTTATCCGGGAAGGAAAGAAAATTTTCATGCCAATACTTCCTTTCTTCACCTAGCTCTGGGATGAAATGAATGAATTTTTTTAGAATGGAAGAATCTAGACTTAAAATTTGTTGGATTTTTTTTCAAAGTTTGTTTGAAAAAAAAAAAAAAGGCATTTCAGAAATGTTTTTGATAATTTAGTTACTATTGTGTGGAAACACATATTAAGTATTTATGTGAAGTTTTTTCAGGTTTTACTCATTCTATTTATAATTTGAATATTTAAAGAAAGATAATTTATAAGTCTTTTTGGATTATTGGATATTATAAATGTAGATCTTTTCTTTATGTTATTGAGATAGACTCATCCTTAATGGTGTTTAGGTGGGTGGAATTAAACAATATGCTATTTCAAATTTGAATTTTTTTATTTCAATTATTTAAACTTATTGGTGAGGTTTTATAAGTGGATGAAATTAAGTTTACTTTTTTTCACATGAATGCCAAATGTCTTATTTTCACAAAACCCTCCTTTACCATTTTGAATTCTTATTTATAAAATTAAAAAAAAAGTAATTTTTTTGTCTATTGATAGTTTGAGTGGTTTATTTGCTTTTTTAAACTATGGTCACTTGAAAAAAAATCGCTCTAATCAAATGTAAGCCTTACTCTCCTATTCCTGAACAATATCTAACCCCTGAAATTTACTCGATATCTATCCCCCTACCTGTACAGTGTAAACTTAAAAATATTAGTTGTGGGGTTACCCCCTACCATGTCCAAATAAAGTGAAGTAATTATTATCTCACTTAAAGTGTCATCTTTACCCATTTTAATATTTTGGACTCAAGGAAATCAAATATTATTCCTGAATGTGGGGTGAATGATGCCCTAAGTGAAAACAAAATTGGAGAGGGTAATTTAGAATGTCAAAACCCATATAATGGTTGACATGGAGATTCATATAACAGAAAATGGTAGGTTTTCTAAAGAATGTAAGGTTATACTTACTATGTCTGAAAATATTTCTCATCCCACTAATGAGTTCATAGAAGTTTCTTACAATGCCATTGAACTAGTAAAGCAACATATGCAATAATGGAATGGAATGACCCTTAGTTCCACACTAGTATGGGATAGGTTTTCCCTCATCCCCAATTATTCAATTGATACTTGATTTCTCACATGGTTGGGAAGGTGAAAGAGAAAGAGATAACTAATAGGAATCCCCAAGTTAAGGTTCCCAAGCACAAAACATAAATTTAGAGGCAAAAACAAATATGGAATGTTTGAGCTTTCAAATGATGCAATGCTCCTTGGGAAAGAGTTGAGGAATATAAAATGGTCTAAGACTGTTTTGATTGATAAAGGAATAAATATGAGTAGAGAGGAAAAATTTCCTACCTACTTTGAAAGGTTGTATAAGAATATAGGAGGAAATAAGGCTCCTAGATCTCTAACCTCTTCATTTATGAAGGTGGTCATCTGGAATGTTATGGGTTTATAATTTCATGATATAAGATCTATTTTCATAACATTGTATGGTAAGGAAAGCTTTGTATTTTCTTCATGTAAAAAAGGTTATACTTGTTGATTTTGCATTGGAGACAACATTATTATTTATTTATTCAGGATCCTCCGCCTACAAAATGCATGGTAGGGGTAAAGGAGGGGAAGCTATCTTTATTATCAAATAATGGGATTATGATACTAAAAAAAATTGGTCTTCCCCTTCTAATAGGGTTGTTTTGGCTACCCTTAAGATTAAGGAAACTGAGTTAGGAATTTTTTTATGTTTACGCCACTAATGATTATAGGGAAATGTTTGGCCTTTTGAATTTCTTACCCTCCAATCCTACATATATTCCATGGATGTTTAAAGGAGATTTTAATATTTTTTAAGACAATGAAGATAAATTGGGTGGGCATACTTTTGAATGGAAATGAAATTAGTAGTTCTAATTACAAAATATGAAGAGAATAATAAGACTAGTTGAACCAATTTTCAAGTGAAAGAAATATAGTAAGAAAATCTAGTATACTTGGGGTAATAATTAGAGTGTTAGAAGAAGGATTTACTCAATAATTAATAGGTTCATTTTGAATAGGGAAAATTTTCTCCTCCCTCTAATCAATAAGAGTAATGTAGTGAATGTCTTTCCCTATACACTTTCTAACCACCATCTAATTGCAATGGAATTCCAACTTACTTCAGCCTACTAACTATATATAAGGAGTGGAATTGGAAATATAAACATAATGTCTCTCATTTGAATGACCCTATTTTTTTAGAGGAGATGAAGACATATCTATTTATTTTTAAAAAGTTTTTCACTCTCCCTTTTGTAACCAGTTCTTAGAATTATGGTGTAGTCATGGGTCATGTTCCTAATGAAAATAAGCCAATCCATGCAACGTAATTTCCTCTCACACACATAAATTAAAATAAATCAAGAATTATTTATTTCATATTTTAAAAAAAAGTGCATTAGTTTTCTTTTCAAATAAATCTACAACTCTATTACAATGGAGTTTCTCCATACAACCTCAATTCTATGCAACTCCATCCTCAAGATTGTCTATAAGGAAGACCTCCCAGCCTTGTCTCACTCTCACTTTATATTTATCTCTTCCTTTCTTTCTCACCTTCCACTAATCTTCAATATAAATTTGGTAGAGTCCACTTCTCTTCTACATAGTTGCCTAAATGATTCATTTGGTCCCTTCTTTATATACCTATTGAATTAACTCAAAATCCACTTCATAAGTCACTTCTACAACAATATTAAGTGTTTGTTGATGCATATAGCACAAGTCATTGGTTGAGGATCCAAATATAATTTGAATGCCAAAATCCTAACTAATTGATTTGCTTGCATTTATTTCCATGTTACCACCTTATTGTTGATGTAAGATAATTCAAATATGAGTGGTCTTGTATCCCTATCAGAAAGACATGGCATCAAAATCAAAATATGTTGACCTTATAGTAGTTTTTATACATGTCCAGACTAATTTATCAAAATATTCCTTCATGCACAAGAGAATCTCATGCATGTGATTCAATTTACACTCATAAAAATTTCCCAAAACTTTGTGTGTCATGATTTATGTTTGTTATCCTTATCTGGATTAGGCACCCTTGAATACTTAGTTGAAATATCACTGACATTCCCAAAATGATGTAGGATTTAATGTGCCCTAAATATTCCTATATCAGACACCCTGGGTAACTGATATATGAGACCTAATTCACAAATTAAAATTCATGAGATGATATCCACACCATCCAATATTTGCATGATATAACCATGATGCATATTCTATCATGAATTTATTCCATTTTACCTAATATTTATTATATTCTTTCTTAGACATCCTTTTCACAACTTTGGAATCCAAAATAGACCTTATTTCTTCCCTCTTTCTCAGACAATTGTGTCATCTAGTTAGGAATATGTTCCTCTTTCTATTTTTATTCTCATTCTTATTATGCCTCTTGAAAATATGTCACACGATAAGGAGGTGAGATGTCCATTCCTTTTAGAAACATGAGCTTGTACGCATTTCTTAAAAACTTGTGCAATACCCTATATGGTCCTATCTTATTTAGCTTCAATGTATTATAATTTCCGCAAAAAAAAATCTCTTTGTGAAAATGTGCTAACACCAAATCTAATAATTTAAATCATTCTTCCTAATTATGTAATCTACATGCTAATTATAGTTTCTGCTACTAAGTTCAAGTTTTTATTTACTCCCTCTTGTACTTATCGCATCTAGTCTACATAATATTTAGCTCTTGCATTTCTTCCATGCACCTCCTATATATTTCTCAATTTATAAACACCTCTAGGGATAAATCTAAAAACAACCTAAAAAGGTGTTTTCCCTATGCTTCATTGCATAGAAATTTGGCTTACGTCAACACCATATACCACTACATCATATTTTATCCTACTATAAACCTTAGCATATTTCCTAAGCTTTTGCTAACAACTTGAGTTTTTCCATTAGTTTGTGGATGGTATATGTAACTATAGTTCAGCCTTCTCCCTAATTTATTACATAATGTGTGATAAAAATGGACTAAAATCATAGTGTCTATATCTAATACTATGCTACACATTAATTCATATAACTTCACCACCTTTGTAAATAAAAAATTGTCAATGTTTGTCAGATATTTGGTTTTCTTGCAAGTAATCATGTCTACCATCTTATAAAATTAATCTACCATAAAAAATGTAGTCATTGCCTCTCTGGATTCTAGGAAATCCAATCACAATGTCCATGTTGATATCCTCTTAAGGTCTCTCTAAAATGGTTAAGGGTTGATACAAACCTGTATTTTGGCTTCTTCACTTTGCCAACTGACAAATAAAACACCTTTACACATAATTACACATGTTTGTGCCCATATTTGGTTATTAATAGCCTTAAGTGAATATAATGAGCATATTTTAACTTATAAAATTATCAATTAATCCCTTGCTAAGATTACATATTAATCCCTTAGGTATACAAAATTTTGTTCCTTTAAAATCATTCTATTATGAATCGTATAGTCTAGCCATGGCATTTGATCCATACTCATCAAATTTTTATAGGCTATCCACACTTATAAAAAAAATAGTCATTTTCATACATCTCCTTTATTTAATCAAATCCCAATACTTTGATTCTCATTTCATTTATCATTAGCATTATCACTTTCCTACCCAACACGTTTGCAACCATATTTTATTTTCCACTTTTGTACTTCAAGACAAATGTGTAACTTTGTAAGTATTCCACCCACTTCATATGCATTTGATCTAACTTTCCTTTATTATTGATTAATTTTAGTTTCTATTGGTATGTATACCATACAAACTCCTTAGGTAACAAGTAAGGCCTCTACTTCTTGAGTGCATATGATATTGTGTATAACTCTTGATCACAAAATGAATGTTTGTGCTTCACATTATTTATATTCTTGTTAAAATAAGCTATGGGAATTCAAACTTGGCTCATTATTTCACATATTAATACCCAACTTATTTCATAATCTATAGGAATACTTTGTTAAAATAAGGTAGTGTTAACATTGGTTGCTCTATCACCTTCATCCTCAATTGTTGTAAATTTTGTTTTGCTTATTCCATCCAAAAAAATGTCTTGAGATCTCATCACAAAATATATGTGATCATATCACATTTGTGTCATGATATAATTTGAATACTTTGTTAAAATTTGGTATCACTAATATTGAATGCTTTGTGACCTTATTCTTCAACTATTAAAAATTGTGCTTTATTTCTTCCATCCAAACAAATGTCTTATAATCTCATTAAAATGTCTCCATGATTACCTCACATATTTCACTAAAGTTCTTGATAAAATTCCTATGAAATATCTAAACCATGAAATCTTCATGCCTCAAGGCACTTCTTGGTGATGGCCACTCTACTATCATGTACACCTTCTCAAGGTCTATCTTTAATCCTTCTTTAGAAATGACAAAACCTAGGTATATAATTTATTCCTTTGTAAAGTTTCACTTCTTCACATTGATCAATAGCTTCTCTTTGTGCAATATCTATAACACATACCTAAGATGTTTTATATGTTCTTTCTCTAATTTTTTAACAACAAAATATCATCCAAGTACACAATGACATACTTTCCTATAAACAAATTCAACACCTTAATAATCAACATCATGAAAGTATTAGGCATGTTAAATGGAATAACCAACCATTTATATAGTTATTCCTTTGTATTAAACTTTGTCTTCCACTCATCCCCATCACATAATCAGTCCATCATATTGTCCATGCATGATAATGGTAATTTATACTTTATCATGATTTTTTATAGCTCACGAGTATGTGCACATGTGTCAATATCAATCCTTATTTTGTGTTAAATATTACAAGTAGTGTGCAAGTGTTTAAGCTTTCCTTTATTAGCACCTTATTCAATAAATTTTGCACCTGCCTTTATACTTCATCATTCCCTATTGGTGTAATCCTATTAGAAGCCTTATTTTGTAAACTCCCTCATAGAATCAGGTCTATGCAATGTCTAATTCTCCTTAATGGTGATATATTTTATGCAAAATTGATTGAATGTTGATGTAATCAACTAGATAATCTTTCACTTCACATGAAAGAGTTTCTTCTATTTCTCTTTGGATTTTGCGCCATATTGGGTATGAGTGCATAAAATTAATTATCTCATTATTCTCTTAGGAATTGTTTTCTTAAAACCATCAATACTCTTGTGTACACACTATTGTGCACTATTTATTCCTCATTCATTATGGGGATCAAAATGTACTTTTTTCCATCTTTTTCTAAGTGGTAAACATTTGTTTTCCCTTCATGCACTTCCTTATGGTAAAATACCAAGATATCCCAAAAAATGTTTAAAATACCAAGATATCCCCAAAACTGCATTGCATATATCCACTAACATCACATCATAACACACTTCGTCCTTATATGCACCTATTTAGAATCTCACCAGACATTACTTGTTGACTAGCATTAGCTATCTCTTCTACAACCATGAAATTTGTTATGGGTTTGAGTGCACTACCTTATTTAACCCCAATTTCTCAACCATATATGTGAAAATTAAATCATTCATGTTTCCACTATCTACTATCATTTTCCATCACTTGCCTCCTAACTTGCATATTGCCATGAAATGAATATTTATTTGAATTGGTTTATTATCTTCCCTTCATAGTTTCAATAATATGCTATTTAAATATCAATTCTTCTCCATGCTTGGGTTATTATAAATGCTCAATTGATTTGACTAACTCATTTTTTATATGCTTGATTTATATTAAAACATCCATATTTCTTCTACCTTAACTTTACACATATGGGGATTCAAAAGCTCAATGGCCTAATTATCCACACTAGAAACATATCCCTAAGAATACTCTTCCCCTTCCTTGGCCAAATCTACCTATTCATTGTGATTTGTTAAATCTCTATTCTCCACATGTGATCTCTTATTAAAATTTGTGCATCCCATTTTGGTCCTAAGTTAGCACCTCACTTTGTGTTATGACTTTTGCACCCTACCTTGACTATCTCCTTCCATCACATCCTATTCCCCCTCATAATACTCTTTTTATGCCACACACGCTAATTTAGTATCTCCATGATAAATTATCTTCTAATTTAAGGGTTTAATATAAGATTCATCAATTATCTATATATAGATAAAGCTTAAATCCTCTTGGATTCCAAAGTACAATATTTTTAGGTATCACATGACTTTTCCTTATCTGCCTCACTATGACTAAACCTAGTGGTAATATTATATAACCCATCAATACACTGTTTAATTAACATACCTTTTATTATAAGGTTCTTGAGTGTTTTGAATAACTCCATTTAATATTGTCTAGGTAAAAATTCTCCCTTCATTTTTACTACCATCCTATCCCATATCATTATCTTAGTTTTTACTCTTCTACACCATTCACTATGGACCTCTTTCCACTATAGTGGTGCATGTACCTTCAATTTTTTTCCATATTGACATGATGACGATAAAAATATTATCATATTCAAATTACTCTTCCATGTCATTAATCTAGTTAACAAGCTCTTCTATATTTAGTATTCCCAAGAAATAGGGAAAGTCTATCTTTGCACCTTGGTCAATACACATATCTCTCTCAAGATCCTCTCCTTACCAAATTCATTTTTATCCTTAACATATTCTCTATATTTAGAATAAATTTATATTTTTATGCTTTGTCCTTCCACTTCATGATCACTCTCATCATTTCCTGCGATGAACTCTCATTGTCATTATTCTTTGACAACATATAGGTGTGTTTTCAAAACATGAAACACATTCAATACTTCATCTAATCTTCATTTTATTATTGTAGCTATGACTTCTCTACCAGTGGCCCTCCTTGGTGGCATCCTCTACCTTTTAATTCACATACATTTTTGTAAGTCTTACCCTTACAATCATACATAGGTAATCTCATTCACACTCATTAGGGATCAAAACCAAATTTGATACCAATTGGTATAATCATAGGTTTGGTTCCTAATGAAGAGAATCCAATCCATCCTAATTTCCTCTCTCACACACCCAATTAAAAGAACTAAAGAGTGAAAGATTTCATATTCAAAACAATATTACATTAGTTTTCTTTTCAAATAGATATATGACTTAATTACATTGGATTTTATATAGGAAAATTTAATCCTACACTACTCCAATCAAGATTATATATAATGAAACATCCATGCCTTTATCTCACACTAACTCTCTTTCTCTCTTCCTCTCTTTCTCACCTTCCTCTATTCTTTGCAGTAAATTTTGGTAGAGTATATTTATCTTCTATACATATTTCCAAATGATTCATTTGGTCTATTTATATAATTCTATAATTAACTAAAAAATTTACTTCCTACCAGTCACTTTAGATACCATATTAATTTTCTACTAATGTCTCTAGGCCAAGTTAATGATTGAATATTCAAATGTAATTTGATAGTTAAAATCCCCACTAATCAATTTATTAGCATTTATTTATAGGTTCTCACCTTGATGTTGATTTAAGCTAATTAAAAT
Organism: Torreya grandis; assembly: GCA_037957365.1. Classification (NCBI taxonomy): domain Eukaryota; kingdom Viridiplantae; phylum Streptophyta; class Pinopsida; order Cupressales; family Taxaceae; genus Torreya; species Torreya grandis. The sequence continues at coordinate 1,158,981 of JARHVA010002817.1, read as the reverse complement.
ATCAGTAATCTTATATCCCTATTATAATGACATGGCATCCAAGTCAAAACATGTTGACCTTATAACATCTTCCTTGGTTATTTATGCTCTTATGTCAAAAGGTTCGTTAATGTTTAAGGCAAGTGAAAGCATGTGCTCTGTGTCACGTGCATAAATATTTACCAAAAATTTGTGTGCCATGATTCATTATAGTTATCCTTATTTAGCTTAGGCACAATCAAATACTTATTCAAAATATAACTAGCATTCCCAAAATGATGCAAGATTTAATGTACCGTAGATCCTCCTACATCAAATTAGTGCATTATCTCTTTTCAAATATTTATGAGATGGTATGGGAAAATGAAATTTGTTATTATAATAAATAAAGATATAAGACACTAAAAAATCTTAATTTTATTTGAGGTTAGGCTTAAAAATGAACTTAAGCATGAATAATATTTAAATTCCTTGGTCTTTGTTAAACATTTGCATAGGGTTTTGAATGCTTATATTGCTTAAGGATATATGGTTAGAACAAAATTAATTTAGATTAAGAATGGTGACAAGGGTAATAATTACTTATTTAAAATCCCAAAGGATAAACATATCTGAGAAAAGGTTAGGGAAATTGATAGAGGTGGGAATTTCTATGATAACCCACTTGTGATCATGAGATATTTATTTTATGTTCTATCAAACTATATTTACATTAGATGGTTATTCAAATCTTATAGATAATATTAGGGATGTTTTTTCCACATGTATACCAAAAATGTTACAACATAATGTATCCATTTAAATGGATAAAACATTAATAAAAATGAGATTGAATTGTTTATTTAAGCTCTTAAAGATCATAAGTCTTTTGGATTTGATGGCTTCATGATTGAATTAAAGGCCAATAAGGATTGGATGGTAGAGGACACATTTTGTATTTACCAAGATGTGATAGGGGATGTTACTCTTGATGAAAAAAAATAAAGGTATTATAAAACATATCCCAAAATAATGTAATAATTCTTTGGTGAAAAGATTGAAGCTATTACTCTACTCAATATTTCCTTTAAAATCTTGGTGAAATTTTTAGATAATAAAGATTCTAAGGTACTATTGACATTTATTTTGATTACTCAAATTTTTATGGAAGTTAGGTTCATTTCAAATAATTTCATCACTAGTTTGGAAGGTATGAAGTGGTCTAAATATTCAAGATAGAAGATGTGTATAACTATTCTAGACATGAAGAAAGCATATTCTAGAAATTAGTGGCCTTTCTTTGACCTTATCCTAAGACTTTTGAGTTTTCAGAATTAATTTTGTAGAATGGTCTCATTTATATTGAAAAATTATTTTGAATTTTTTTATATTAATGGAGATCTCATATATTATTTTTTTCTATAAAGGTCGATTAGGCAAATGTGCCCATTTTCCCTTGCCTTATTTTTTGTTGAAACTAAATTATTTAACTACCTAATTAGGGATTCATATTTTATTCTTGGTTAAGGATATTTTACACCCAAATCGGGATGATTAAATAAATAACCATTTTTATGTTGATACTTCTTTATTTTGTGAGCTAGACCATAGCAATTTCTCCCATATTAATCAACAACTAGACATTTATTATAGTGGTTACAATTCTAAAACTTCCACTTTTAAATATTTGTTACTAGGATGGTATAATCACCCTTTATATTGGATTTATTCATTTTTATGGACCTACGTAATCCCTAATAAAATGGTCAAATATTTTGGAATTTTATTTTCTCTCTCCCTATCATTAATTGAAGTTTGATATTTGGTGTTTGAAAAAGTTTCACATAAAGTTGCTAAGTGGTAGGGACACTTTACATATTTTATTTTAAGGATTCGTGTTCTCTATACTTCCGTTCCTCATTCTCCATTTACTAATATTCATGATAGTTCTTTCCTAATTCACACATTGATAATTTTGACATAATCCTTAGGGACTTCTTAAGGTTGGATTGGTAAGGGTGGTAAGAAGAGGCATGGAACGAAATTGGATATATGTTTTATACAAAATACTTGGATAGGATTGAGATAAATAATATAAGATTACAAGGAATATTGATGGCAGTTAAGAGGATTTTTAGATCATTGATAATTATTGAACCATGGAAAATCCTTAGTAGGTTTAACATTGTCATTAGATTTCCTATGGGAAAAAAGGGAAGTAATGGTTTGCATATGATATGTATTTTATTTGGTTATTTCATTGTCACTACTTTTGTATCCTCTATCTTTCAGTGATTTTATAAATCTTTACAATAAGTGAAGCACTTAATTGTGAGGCAACATGTATTTTATTTTACTAGTTTAACACTAGGTGTTAGGGATTCAAAATCCTATAATGATAATTTTAGCATAATTATAAAACATTTTATTTGAATAGAGGTTATTCCAACTATGTGTGGTTTAATAAATAAATTAAAACTTTTCAAGACTTTTAAAAGTTTGGTAAATGGATGGTCGAGGTTGAGGTTAAACTAATGTTTAATCCCCCATTATCCCAATCTAAAATATACACTATGCTATGTAAATGTCTTAAAACTGAATCCACAATGATTATCATGGATAAAGATGAAAAAATATAGGAAAATGAAAAATGGCCAGAGTGGACTCCTTTCCATGAGGTCACATTTAAAAATATCTATGAATGGATTACATTCTACCCCAAATTTGTATATTTGCCTTAACAATAAGTGTAATGTTTGTGATCCCCTTAGCAAATGGTTTGTTATATTTTTTATTTTATGATCATTTACTATTGAACCTAAGAAAGAGTGTTTTATATGGCTCCTTTTGCATAGTAAACTCTTATAAGTTTGTGAATGGTAAAATTAGGTATTAGAAATAGATATTATTTTTTTATGGTAGTATCAAGAATCTAAGCATGTTTTTAGTGATCTTTCATTTTATATATAATTTTTATTTAGGGTACTATTTGACTGGAATATTCTTTAAAAAATATGTATTAGAATGATATTTTATTTGACATTATTAGTACTATTATTCAATTTCACCCTTTCATGCCTAGTTCTGGTTTGTTATGTCAACCAATGTATTGTGATTTATATGGAAATCAAGAAATAATGGTGTGTTTTAATTCATTGGAATCTATTTTAAATAATTCAATTGAGAAACCATATTCCATTTGATTTATATAAAGGTTAGCATGCAGATTAAGGTATATAGAGAATAACTTTGAAATTTTATGATGTATGGTACTATATAGGTTAATCAATAGTTTATTAGATGGGTTGGTAACTTTATGAGAATTAGTAAAACCACTAACTTATTGGAAGCCTTATATGTTGATGCTAAAGATGAGGAATTTTTTATTGGATACTATCATATCACCCAATCATATTATTTGTAAGTGGTCCTAATATTGTTGATGAAGGAAATTAAAATGAACTTATAGATGTGGCTAATTATAATCTCAATGCAATGGATCCCCATAATGTTAATTTTCATGATGAAATTATAAGTAAAATTTAGAAAACTTTGGTGTGTATGTAGAGTAAACATACTTAACACCAACCAACTTCTCCTTAATACTTATGTAATTAAAATGGATAAAGAAGATACCAATTCCAAGGTGTTACTTTGAGTGTATATTTATAGTCAAAATAAAAAAGTAAGAGGAATTTTAGTTATGAATATGGAGGCTCAGAAATAGATTAGTAGCTTCTTGAATATACATGTTCATTATATCTCCAAAACAACACACTGAAGATGATAGTTACTTTGAAAGTATCAATAAAAATGTAGGGAGCAATGCTAGAGTGGATCTAAAAGTGAGGTGAACATATATTTTATAGAGGGAAATAATGCAAACATTTTGGGTCTTATTGATGTATCCCAACATAATTTATAAGGACCTATTGATAATAAAGTGGGCCTTGATCACAGTTATGATACAATCTTTAGGGTTTTGTAGTGATATTTTCTTGGAGATGTTTTTTAATATTGTAACTTAGATCTTCACGTTCTACTTTGATGTAATTAACTTGGTATAATTGTATTTTTCCCTTAAATCTTATGAATAGTTGGGGGATTATTTGGACCTATTTTTTTTAATAATATTCATACTTAGTTTACCTATGTGTCACATATCATTTTATAATTTTTTTACAATATTAAAATATATATTCAAACTAATGATGGGACTTTACCTATACATCTCTCCTCATCCTCCTAAGCACAATTTTCATAAACATTTCAATTGTATTCATATTTTAGTGGGATATGTTGAATTCTCATTCAATTATACTAATCAACCATTTTTTACACTCAATCAACATCTTATTACTTTCTTAGTGTAAAATTTATTGAAATAATTTCTTACCTCTAAAAACTATTTTATTAAATTCTAATAACAAATTTTACAAAAATATTGTTTAATAAGTTAATTAAAAAACTAAAAAAAATATAATTTAAATATTAATAAAAGATTTATTTTATTATACTTACTTTCTTTTAAATCCTTATAAAATTAACATCTCATTAGTTACATATAATTTGACCTTTAGAGTTCCTAACACTCGATATTTATACTCATCTACTATGAGATGAGATAATCAATCATCGTTAGACTCAGGTGAAGGCACATCATCATTATCCCCACTCAACCCTATAAGGATATTCTAATTAAAGCTAATGGATGTGTCTTGTTAATTGAATTTATGAGAATAAGAACAAAAATAACAAGATTGTGATGAATGAACAAAAGAATTATATTTGTGATTAATTAATAAGGTTAAAAATCAATAAATAAAAAATAATATTTAAAAAATAATTAAATTAATTATAATGAAGACATATATGAAATTTGTTTTTAACCTTAAATATGTTCTAAATTAGTTGATGGTTAGTGAATCACATCACATTTCTCTATCTCATCACCATGAAGTTTCACATATGCATTCTAATTATTATTAAAAGTTTTAAAAATATATTAATAAATATAAATTATATAACGTAATAAATAAATGTATTTTTTAAACTATAAAAATGTGCATTGGTATCATACCTTATATAGTCCTAAGGGGTGTGGTACTCCTCTACTCTTTGACATGTGAATGACTAACGAGGTTTTTAGGACCTCAGCTATATGTTTATTTTGTGTCTACATGAATGTTCAATCCACCACAAAAATCACTATACAACATCCTTTTGAAATAAATTATACTTGGGTCATGCAATTTCATTTTCGATGTCCTTCATATTAAAAAAAATGATATGTATATATTTTATTGATAATAAATAAATACAATTGATTTTATCATTAGGGTTTTTTTGTATGTTTTTGCTTAGGTTTTTAGCTAAATTTTCAACTAGGAATTTTAACTAGGTTTTTTGCCAAAATTTTCCTACTATTTCTATTATGGTGTCTTTTAGGATTTCATATATGTTTTTGCCTATTTTTTTCTAGGATTTTTTTCCTACAATATATATTAGGGGTTCTAATAGGATTTTTTCTTACAATTTATACTAGGTTTTTCATAAACATGTTCTTGTTTTGTCAAAATTTGAATTCATGTGTGAATTAAACCTAATTAAGATTATTTAAATAGAATAAATTGAGTTCTATAAATGAACTTTTGACAAGAAGAATGAAAGTATAAAACTAAATTAGAAAATGTTCAAATGATAGATTAACTATAAAATTTAAACACACACTTAGCTATATTTATATGGAATTTAAAAATGTTTGACTAAAAAAAGACACAAATAGGAAAATAGGAACAAATTCTATAAGTCGCTAGAAACTAGAGCTGAAACTAAAGAAGATAATATCAATCAACTAGTATGGGATCTATTATCATTATTATCCATACATGTCAATTTTTTCTTTTGAATGAAAATATAAACTTAGGACATGATCAATTGTGACAACTAAAATTAATTCTCTATGTACATATTTGACCTTCAAGAGTATGAAAAAAAAACTTGCTAATATTTTCTCCAATGTTGAAACCCTAAAAGGGCTACCAATGATTGAAAACCTACAAATATAAAAAGGTGGAGTGAAATATGATTGATTTGATGCCAATCACCCCCATTATGATTGAAAGTTTCCTATGTATCTTTGGAGTTTGAAGAGTACACAAAATGTAGATTAGTCCTTTATTAGTCCAAATTGCAAAAATCAAGCATAAAAATATACTAGGACTAAAAAATCTTGCCTAAGAACTAGGGAGAACATAACATAAAAAATAAGATCATAAAATAGAGATAAAAACAACACAAGTAATTTACCTCATTTGTTAAATTTGATGTTTTCTTGTTGGCATAAGGACGTTCATGCTCGATCTATGATAATTAGAGTCTTTTATCAATGTTTCTCCATGGTGGTATCATCTCTCCAATGGTCACTTGTGGCTTGGTGTGAAGCTTGGCATAAAATGAGGATTATAATACTACTCTCAAAGACTTCTTGAAGGTACTCTAGTATAATAACCTTACACACAAAATCTTCTTGGCATATGGTGTGGGCACTTGTATTTATATCTCTAAGAATTAAATCTAACCCTAGGGAGGTTAGGTTGAATTCTAACTTTGGTTGAGTCTAAATTAACCTAGGTTGAGTTAGGCTAACCTTGGGTTGGGTTAAGGCACTCATAAAATCTTGACACCTTAGTTTTATATAATTTTTAGAGATGACAACCCACTTTAGATATTTGTGAGGTTGTGACTCATAATTTTGGAATATTTAGGAAATAATAAATAAATTTATTAGCTCCTTTGACTTTTGAATTTATATTTGGCTAAAAATTCCTTTTTAAATAAATAAAAGTCACTAATTTGATTTGGAATTTTCATTTAGGCAAGTCAATTAAGATCTGCAATGTAATTAAATCTTGGTGATTTTTGGATTTTAAAAATTATTTTAAATTTTATGGATTAATAGCTCAACAATCCAAAAGTGTCAAATTACTAGGTTGTAATTTTATTAGGGTTAAAACTAAACTAGGTTAGTGGTGTATACAAGGTAATACACCAAATAAACTAGACTCATAATGTTTTTGTGCCATTAAATCCCTTACACAGATGAATTTGGGTGATTTAAATGAATTTTAGGCTTAAATTGTGTTGTTTTCTATCAATTGAACTAAATCCCATTTTAGGCACAAAAGTGGCCAAAACTAAGTGTCTACAATTTACCCCTATTTAAGAAGGCATTATAAAATACATGCACAATAACATATTTTCAAATAATGCAAAAGTCATTAACTCAAATGGTTTCTATCCCAAAGGGTAGTTGATAAACCCTTGATGCCCCCTAGAGGGGGTGGGAAACAAAATAGAGTCATCAAAAATTCCCTCTAAATGAAAAAAATGACATGATCCAGATGGTAACAAAGGTGGAATTACTAAATTTCCCAAAGGTGGTTATAAAAAATAATGGTGGTAGAGTCGTTGATTTTCCCAAAGGTGATTATAATCAATAACAAAGGGTGGGACACTAATTTTCCCAAAGGTATTGATAATCACTAACATGGTTAGTTACCTTAGTAAGGTCATGGGACAAATACTAATTTACCTAAAGGTAGTTTTAATCAGTAACAAAACATAAAACACTTAGTTGCTTAAAGATGGTTATAATTAGTGATGCAATATGGGATATTGATTTGCCCAAAGGTAGTTATAATTAGTGACATAGGCATTTTCCCTTGTAGGGTGGGTGGACTGGGATGTAAAAACAATGATTTACCCATAGGTAGTTATAATTATTAAATTGGTCATAAATAGAATGATTTGCCCAAAGGTGGTTATAATCATTCATAGATTTAAAATGTGTTATTTAAAATGAGCTTTGCCCTAGAAAGGCATAATAGAATGTTAATCAATAAAAAAATTCTATAATGGGGTAAATTAGCAAGGGTAGCTTATGCCAAAAATCCATGAAATGGATTTATGGTGAGATGGTAAAGTATAACAACATATTTCTAACCTAAATTTGAGTTTAAATATTCACATTCAAACAAAAATTGAATATAGGTAGAAAAATCATGTTATTAAATGGGTCTCAGGGGAGGCCCAAAAAGATGGTCTAGTTATAATACGACCAAAAAATAAGCCACATAAGAATGAATGGTGCAAAAAATAGACCCAAAAGGTGATATACCTTAAATTTTAAAAATGGTGATATCCCATAAAAATGTGCAAAATTGACTAAATGACGGTTTGCCCTTAGGAAATAGTGGCTTCACCTTAGAAGCAAAAAATGATTGTTTTGAGGACTTAAAAGAGGCATAACCTCTAGAAGAGGGTCAATTAGGCTGAGTAGGCTAGACTTAGGCTCAATTAGCTACATATATTTATATTTATCCTAACTTTTTATTAAATTTAAGAGTAATTATCTATTATTATGTGCTGAGAACAATGATCACACTGTCTACAGACCCTGTAGATCTAGATTAAGGGCATGGTTGGCTTCTTGTAGATGTTGTATCTTCATGGTGTGGCATGGATGCCAGTCATTTAGGTTGATTAGGATTATTTGAGCATGCTAGCTGAGTGTTAGCATCATGAGACATCCACATTTCACTTACCTCTTAGGGAGTCTACTATTACACTTGAAGATACCTAACATATCCTCAAGTTATTGATGCATAGATGATAATTAATTTGGACACCACTGTCCCAGTAAAAATTGTTTCTCAATGACTTATTCATCTATCAAGGTATCCCCATATTTAGGGGAAGGTCGATATAGACCTCACTGAGACCTATATAGACATTTGAATAGATAATTTACTTATGGGGATCTGTTACCACTAGTTCTTATTTATAGGGAGGTTTTTATCCTCATGGCCCTTTTTAGTGGCATCTTTCTTCCTAACAAGAATGGTTAATATTTCAATATGGGCCTTGGAGGCATAGTGAGGAGTATGTTATAAGATTATACACTTTTTACTTTGGGGCTAGCTATCCTAACATAGTTGTATTGACATCTTCACATGATAACATACTAAGGTGGATGAAGCATTGGGGATTAAAATTTACAGATGATCTGGGGATAGGATCACAACTTAATTGAGTGACTAGTAGGGATTCATAGAGTATAAGATCTATAGGAGCCAATATTATATGGTTGGGCTCATACAAGATTTGGCAGGTGTGGTCATAGGGGATAACCCATTCTATCATTGAATTTTTGATGATTTGACACCATAAATTTTCATTTAGATGATGTACCTCACATATAAAATGTAGTGGTTTAGGTATGGTTGTTACATGGAATTTATGAACAAATGTTATATGATTGGGATACAGTCCCATATCATTGAGGAGTACCACCCTGATTGGATACTCAAGTAGTTTGGCTACACACAAGATTTTCTTGAGGGGTCGAGATGGTTTTATCATAATACGTGAGAGATCATTTAGGATACTCCTATGATCCTATGGAGTAAGGCCACAATTAGATACATAATTGTACCATGAGATACATGGGTTTACATAGGAGGATCTTTGGATATAGGGATCACTTTGGCTTACATATATTGGTGGGTATAGGTATGCCCATTGAGGTTGAAATTTATAATATTGTTAGTGGAATAAGTACCCAAGGATATTGAGGATATGGAGGTTGAGACATTGAGTGATAGTGGCATCACATGGCAAGATAATGGTAGTGATGTTAAGGATGATGATGATGATGATGGTGGTGGTGGATTTGATGGAGGAGAAACAGGGGAGATGGGGATGGAGATGGAGATGATGGGGATGGATATGGAAATGGTGGGATAGATTTGATGGTATTAGACCATACCATTGTATTTTTTTATAGTGGCATAGGTTAGCTTAGGCCACGTAGGGACTTTAAGCACACAGGTCAATCTAGGCCAAGTAGGGCCTTCTCGCATGGCTATGATAGATACTAGTATGTTAAAGAAGGATATTATTCCCTAGGTGTGAGACATTTTAGGTTTACAATGATAGGTGACTAGTTTTTAGAGCACCCTAGATATGAGAGATAATGATATTAAATTGATTTAGTTGGATATCTCCTAGTTTAAATCCAAGATAGATAGGTTGGTTTTGGTTTAGGTCTAACTCACAAAAGAGAGAGATTAATCCATTAGTGAGCAAGATCAAGCATTGACTACTATGGATAGGCTTAAGTGGGAGTGAGATGTGGCTTAGGGAGATGTTACATTGGTAGGATTTTTACATATGGTTGGGGAGTGCCTTCATGTAAAGGATGATGCATCATACTACATATGATCCCATGACTCTACCATGCCTAGGTATTAGTCTTTTGTTACATTTTATATTTGGGATGCATAGAGGATAGTGAGTAGATCTGGTCAGTTTCAGATTAGGACTCATGTTATAGGTGCCTTGGGCTAGTCTGTTCATCAACCATGACCACCACCACTAGGACCTTCAAGGACACCAAGGACTCCTCTAGATATAGGTCCCATAGATACATAGATCCAGAGTTAATTGCATAGATCTTGTCATTTTAGCATATTTTTGGTATATGGCATTGCACTTATTATATCAACACTATTTATGAATTGTTGAGACAACATTATGATATGTATATATCTTCCATGTATGTAACATTTGAGATACATTGGCATTCATTTTTGGGTCCTTCAAGGCTGATGTACATGTATATGATATTCTTGATATATATGCAATTTCATAAGTGTTATCTTGTTTATCTCATGTTTACATTAATTAGAATTATGCATTTTTAACATTGTTGATGCTTATGCTTATATATGCTCTGCTCATTTATTACTTATGCGATGGTTATGAAATGTTATGTGATTTATCACCCGATTATGTTATATGACTCATATGTATTATTATTCATACATGCAAGTCTGTATAAACACATAATAAATAATATTTACTTTTATTTATTACTCATGGATTTAGGCATGTGTTTGGTTAGTTGGATGGTTTGATTTAGTGGAGAAGTACTTCAATTACATTTCTATGATAGATTATGTGTGCATATTTTTATTGTAGCTTTTGATATTATGTATGATAGTTATGAATAACTAAAATGACAATATATACCCTAAACATGGAAAAATAATTTAAATATAAATATAAAAAACCTAATAATAAGATATGAATAATCAAATCCAAGATGTAAATATAAAAAATAAACCAAATTTAATACTAAATAAAAAAATTCACAACAAAAGTACATGATATGGATAAATGAGACTTAAGTGCAAACAAAATGTAATAATCTTATGGAAACTGGAAAAAAAGGTAATATAAAAACAAAATAAACAAACATAACAAAACAAACAAACAAAATTAAAAAATAGATAAAAACAAACAAAACAAATAAATACAAATAAATGGAATAAATAAACATATACAAACAAATTATACAAAAAAAACAAGCTAACAAACACAAACAAACTACACCAACTAAAAACATAAAGAAGTAAACAAACAAAACTAATAAAATAAATTAACAAATTATACAAACAAAATAAAAACCAAGACTATAAAAAAATAATAAGATGTCAAATAGACAAAAACAACCAAACAACAAAACACCAATAAACAAACAACATGCAAACACAAATAATCAACAATAAAATAATAATAAACAAACAAAATTAAAAAAACACTAACAAATAGAAATAAACAAAAAAACAAACAACTATAAACTAACAAATAATATAAACAAGACAAAACAAAGATAACAAACAAAGACAAATAAAATAAACAAAGTTACTACAAGTAAAAACAAACAAACAAACAAAACAACTAAACAAAATAAACAAAACATTTAAAAAAATAAACAATTCAAAGAAAATAAAAGTATAATAAAAAAAACTAATCTAAGGATACAAAAATAAAAAAAAACTAAGCTAAAAAAATAATAATACACAAACAATGGTTAATCACAACGTTAGACAAATAGAAAACAAATTATTTGCCTATGTATAATAGTGGTATTACTTTTGGTGACAAGGTAACCCCTAAGCTAGGTAGAAATGACACATGTAAAAAAACACATGAATAAAAGACTAATAGTTTCCCCTAGACTATAGGGAAATAATGACACAAACAAGATGATAAACATTTCCTCTAGGCCATAGGAAGTAATGACATAGACAAAAAAAACATTGCCCCTAGGCTATAGGAGACAATGAAACAAAACAAACTAAATGGCGGGGGAGGGGTGGGGGATAGAAGAAGAGGAAGGGGTAAATGAGATGACTCTAGATGCACTAGGAAAGTGGATACTACCTACATATTTCCATAGATACAAGATCTAATGTGAACTTCAGGCCAAATGTAATTCTCTCAGGATATGGGATAAAATAAAATGAATGATAAGGAAATATGATTGACTTGTAGAGGAAATAAGAATGGTCTTTTAAAATGGTGAGTGCATGAAAAAAAATAGGTATGACATTTACAATCATGAAAACATGAACACAAATAAATCATGCAATTGTGAGAGTATGGTTTAATACAAAACCACACTAAAAGTCAAGATACGAGTATTCACAAATGAACTGAATTGGTAATTCATAGTGTCTACTACATCTAAGGCTTAGAATGAGAATGAGCTCTCAAAATGGTGAGAGTGTAAACCAAAGTTTCTTGAAAAATCATGAGATTATTATCTGAAGTTACTCATAAGATGGTGAGAGTATTGGCTGAAGGTCAATAACAATGGGAAGAATAAAAGACAAGCTATTACTCAAGAAATAGTTAGGGGTCCCATGATCCTTAGGGCAAAGAAGTGGTTGAAAAAAAAAGGTCCAACCAAGCTAACCCAAGATACCCCATTTATCCATGTGTTGCCTGCATAGTCCATGTATACCTTAGGCAAATGTAGTTCTCCCAAAAATGGGAGGAAAAATACCAAGGTGGTTGAGAAATGAAACTAAACAAATAAGATGGCCCATCCTATAAAATTTTGACGGCTTTATATCTTGTATAGCAAGTCTAAGCCAATTTTCATGAGTTTGTGATTTTAAGGATTTTTAAAGTCTTTACAAATGTTTATGGGTTCTTAGGCACATCAAATTGATCAATAATTTGGAGATATATAATGGTTCAACTCAAAAAATGGTGAGAGCATGGCTTAGGTTGCTCACAAAATGGTGAGAGCATTCAACTTAAAAATGCTCATAAAATAGAGAGAGCATGGAAAAGGGGTGACTAAGCTGACCTTAACATAAATTGAGTGTTTCCTACATAGTCCAACAAGACCTCAAGTAACTTTATTTCTTTCAACACAAAAGACATCTGATTGAGTACTAACAAGTTTAGGTATAACTAAAATGACAAGGTAAATGGCAATAGTAATGACAAGGTGATGCAAAAATACATGGTAAATGCATTTATCATAATTTTCCCATAGGTGGTTATAATTAAGAAATAATGACAAAGCTTCAATGGTACAATTTTCCCATAGGTAGTTATAATTAGTAGAATGAGGTGTGAACGTAACAACAAATCAAGGATTCCATTACTAGGATTATTTTCATATTGCTTTCATATACTGCCATTCAAACATTTAATTCTAAAATAACTACTGGAAATAAATATATCATCAAATAATGAACATTATTAAAGTACAAATGAATTGACATTGAGGCCAAATGTGATAGGCAAGGTTAGGTAAAAAAATACTGGTTGGTGAAGGGTTAGTCATGGTAGAATGGTATAGGGGTATAATATTAAAGAATGAGTATAATGTGGCATAACTTAAATGATCATTGTAGACAATAATCTTAGTCCATAAAGTGTAAAATTTTTTAAGGTGCATTATGTTCATTGGTTTGTCAAGTTCATCTCCCTCTGGTGTGGTGAGCCCGTATGCTCTAGAACCATAGTTGGTAATAATTATGTAGGACCCTAACTAGTTTGGTTGGAATTTTCCTTTTTTCTTGGTCTCAACATTTACATTCTTCTGATTCTCTTTTAACACTAGGTCACCAAGCTTGAATTTATGATGCTTAAAATGCCTATTGTATTGGCCCTTTAATTAGTTTTAATAAGCCTGAAGGTTATTTAATTCAACCAAGTATTTTCCATCAAGTAGGTCTAGTTCTTACGAGTGAGCCACTTTATAATCTTCATCATCGATGATGTGTTGCAATAAAACTAGGAGAGAAGGCAACTCAACATTGATAGGAATAATGACCTCAATTCCATAAATAATTGAATAGGTGGTATCTTATTTTAAAGTATGAAATGTGGTATGATATGCCTAGAGGGCATTAAATAACTACAAGTGCCAATTATGACCAAAATCCTTTGCAATCTTCTTCAGAATATTGACAATAGTTTTATTAGAAGCCTCAGCTTGGCCATTACCTTACGGGTAGTAGGCAGTAGAGAAGTGTTTTTTGATGTGGCATTAGATACAAAGTGCTTTTAGATTATTATTTTTGAATGATATGACATTATCAGATGTAATATTGGAGGGGATGCCATAACGGTAGATGAGATGGTTAAATATGAACTTGAAAATATGCTTACCAGTGATGTAAGTGATGGGAATGATTCACCCACTTAGTAATGTATTCAAGATCAGTCAAGATATGTTTATGGCCATCAAAAGATGTGGGATTGGTATTCCCTACAAGGTCAAGTCCCCACATTGACAACATCTATGGTATTGTCAATGGTTAAAGTGTCTTGGCTGGATCATGAATTAGATTGGCATGCTTTTGATAATTGACACACCTCTTCACATATGAAGCTATGTCTACCTCTATCATTGGCTAGTAATAACCAATACATAGTAACTTTTTGGCTAATATTACCCTACTGGTATGGGATCCACACACTCCTTCATTGACTTCCCTCAACATTAGTCTAGATTTTACTGAAGGCAAACAATGAAGCAAAGTTCCATCATATCTTCTAAAATACAAGGTCAGTCTAAGTAGGGTAAAGCCTAGGGATTTTTGGGTGAAGGATTTTTTTTTATGTGATAAATTAGGAGACATATTTTGGTCTTGAAGGTAGGCATATATGTCTGAGTACCAAGGAGACATGGGACCAACAATGTCACAAACCATATTGATGGTTGATTATTTGTATACCAATGCTAAGAGATGTTCAACAAAATATTGATAATACCTTGATCTATTTATACTCTGAATCATAGATCTAATAGTGGTTATAGGATCAGTTGTTTTGTTATTGTCTTGAGGTATTCTTTCAAATTAGATGTTGGCAATCTATTTCTTGAGATTATCAACCATATATTTATACGGTACCAACTTCTCATCCTTGGTCTAGTACTTATCCATGACCTAATTGATGATTAACTAAGAATTACCATACACCAATAAATGTTGAATGTTCCATAGTACTACTTGACAAAGCCCTGCAATGAGTGCTTCATACTTGGACATGCTAATGGTATAGGAAAATATAATATGAAAAGTCTTGTGAATGAGTTCCCCTTTTGGCATAACAAACAATAGTATAACCCCTAATCCAAAAGCTTTGAATAAACAATCAAAATACATCTTCCATTTTTCAGCCTTAGGATGTGTTTCTAATTATTTAATAGTCATAATGGCCTCATTTGGAAATCTAAATGTAAGAGGTTGAGTATCTCGAAGAATAGCTTCTACACATTGATCTACAAGTACTTGCCCCTTAATGGCCTTATAGTTAGCATATTCAATTTCAAACTCACTCAATAACATGATGCATTTTGCCATGCAGACCTATAAATTAGATTTATAGATTAGATACTTGAGCGGATCTACTTTGAAAATAACAATGGTCTTATTTTTAAGCATATAATGAAATAACATTTGGGATGCAAACACCATTGATAAATATGATTTTTCAATCAGTGTATCGTTATGTTCATATGTGACCAATGTTCAACTTAGATAATACATGGCATGTTCTTTTCATTATTTATCATGTTATGCCAAAAGTACCCCCAGAGCATTCTCAATTATTGATGGGTAAAGAAGTCATGGCTTTTTTGGGTTGGGTGGCAATAAAATAGGTGGGTTATCAAGATATTATTTTATATGATCAAATGTTTTTGAAATTCTTCAGTCTAAGAGAGCATAATGACCTTCTTCAATAAGTGTGTAAATGGGTAGTGATTATCTGGTATTTATGAGATGAAGCATTTGATGGAATGAATCTTGCCCTAAAATTTTTGGATCTACTTCAAGATAGATGGTGTTGGCATTTCTATAATTAAACGAACTTTGGTTGGGTCAAATATGATTCCCCTATGAGAGATAATGAAGCCTAATAGTTTACCATAAGTTATGCCAAATACACACTTATTCAAATTACACCTAACATTGTACTGATGAAGTCTCTCACAAATTATTTGTACTACATATGGGTGATTAACACAAGTCTTTGATTTATCTAGGATGTCATCAACATAGTCCTCAATGATGTCATGTATCATGTCATGGAAGATCACTGTTATGGCCCTTTGATATGTGGAGCCAAGATTATTAAAGTCCAAATGGCATCACCTAGGGGTGGTGAACATTATCTTGTGCTAGTCTTTTAATGCTATTCAGATCTGATTATAACCTAAAATTCCATCCATGAGAGAAAGAATTTCATACCTAGTTGCTGAGTTGACTATCATGTCAATATTAGGTAAAGAGAATTCATCTTTCGAGTAGGATTTGTTGATATCTCTAAAATCAATGCATATTTTGATAGATTTTTATTTTTTACTCATTGGCACAAATTTTGAAATCTACTTTGAATAGTCAATATGCTTGATGCATTTCACATCTAAGCCAACTCTTTCTTGATTAACACAGCAATATGATGATGCATCTTATGTATTTTCTTCTTAACATGCTTAATATCAAGATGTACCATGAGATAGTGTAATATCAAGGTGAGGTCCAAATTTGGCATGTACAAATAAGCCCATGCAAAAATGTTAACAAACTCCCTTAAAATGGCTATAGAAACTTCATGTTCCTCTTTAGTGAGGTACATGCCTAATTTAGTTCACTTTGGGTCCTCTAGAGTCCCAATGTTCACCTTTGAAGTGTCCTCCTCAATAAGTGTAAAACCATCATCTAAAATATTTGGCAATGATTTAAACTAATTGGCAATGGCAAAGTCCTCTAGATGGATTGGCTTGTTGAATTATCCCAAGTATGATGATTCAAAATCTACTAATGCTAGTAATAACCATGAAATAAATACCTTAGGGCACTCTTGAACAATATATGAAAAATATTTCCACAACTCAATACTAATCTCTAAGCTAAAAATAGTTATTTAACTATAGGTCTCATATGCTTCATAAGAAGAGGGGTGAACATCCCCATCTAATGGCACTGAAAATTGGTTTTCACCAAGAGACTTGCATTTTTATTTATTTTTTCCCTAGTTAAAAAGAGCCTCAAAGAAGTTTTCTCTTTCAAACTTCAATGTTTGATTTTATTTTTATTTTTTGTCTATGGAAGTTCACCCACTCTCCAAAATAGGTAGCATGATCCAATCTAATAGAAAATCCCTACTTGTGGTCTCTAAGAAGAAGAATGTGATTCATTAATCCCAAAAAGTTGCATATGTCTCATCATTTTCAAATTCAAATAATGACATTGTTGACTTTTGTTGTTCATAGTCTATCAATTGTGGATGGTAATGGGTTAAATGTGAAGGTTGATAAATAAGGTTAACAATGCAAATGGCATGGGGGCTACACAAATTTATGGTGGAAAGGTCATTGTAGATGCTATAATCTAACCATACATCATTTTGGGCATCATATTCACCATACTTTGGTGTTGCAATATGAATAAGGTATGTTGGATCACCCCTAGGTAAATTAAATCCAATACCATGGGTTTCCTTATACTTGGTCATTAAGATTGGTTCAATCATGCTTTGTTGATGTAGACCCAGGCCTTTGCCTTCATAATCTAGGTGATCCTTAATATGGTTAGGAATAGGATACTTTACACTTTGGTAATAGTCAACTAACTCATTAGTGTAGAATCATGAATCATCTTCTGATAAGGGGTCTTGTTCTAGGATAAAGGTTAGTTTGAAAACAATGGGCTTGTTTTGTTGAAATTTTCCCTTAGTTTCCCACATCATGTGAGTAGTTTTGGCCTTAGGTCTCCCATAAGTTTTTGGATTTTTAGTTAATTTTTCAAGATGGAAGGTACTATGGGTACTATATTCTTTGATACCTTTTTTAGTTATATAGAAGTGGTTGGAAATATCTAGTGGAGGCAGCACTAAGGTGGAGGCTAATTTTTTTGGGTCTATGTAATTATCTTATGGGACTAATTCAATGGATTTTCCTTTCTTATCTCTTTCTCCATATGATTTGGGCACATGATTCATGCCAAATTGATAGTTATATATTTTATATTCAGCCTTAAGGCATGTACAATACTGATATGGCTAAAGATTAAATAGTATAGTTACTTCCATTCCTAAATGTGGAAATTTTATACACTAATGAAATGTAGAAGGTATGGCCCTAATTTTATGGATCTAGGGTTGGACCAAAAAAAAATTATAAAATAGTTATAGGTCCAAAACATGGTATAAAGTGTCTGGGTCAAAGGTTCGATGACCACTAGCTAGATAATAGTACCTTAAGATTCCCATTCTTTATTATCATATGCCTTGATAATTATGGTATTTGGAAGTAAGTTGGTTGATATATATTCAATATATTTTACCAACTTTGGAGACATAATATTGAGGCCTAAACCATCATCTATAAGGATGCATTCAACTCTATGGTTAGTCATAGTGACCTCAATGTACAATTGGTTATTATATAGAGGGCCCAGAGATGACATATCACTTTGGTCAAAGGTTAGACATTAGCCAAGGGACAAGTGTCCTACCATGACTTGGACTTTGTCTGGAGTGATGTCATATGGCATGAAGAATTGGTTTAAGTATTCATTCAGGATGTCCTTATATAAAGTAGACATACACAATAAATCCATGATGGATATATGCATAAGTGTCTTCTTCAGTTGTTCAACAATATCATAGTTCTTCCTCATATTTTTTCAATTAGTTTATTTCTTATAGGCATGGAAAGCTGAATGGGCTCACTTAAAGTATTAGGCTATGATCTTTTACTAGTGACCTTGGCTTGTTGAGTCATGATTGCATAATCTCAATCTAGTTTATGTATTTGGTAGTTGGTTGGGTAGGTAATGAGGCTTAGAATGATAATTCCTGGATAGTATGGAGCCTGATTGCTAACATGGATTGTAGAAGAATCACCAACATAATGGGATTGATAGGCATTGCTAGGGTGAGAGGTATTATTGGGTGAAGGTCTAGGTCTATTAGTAGTTAATGAAGGGTAAATGTTGATAGTGGCAATATGACCTCCTGAAACATGTCCTAAAATATTTCTATAGTTATACTCCATAAAATGATGGCCTCCTTGGTTGGTTTGGTCATTTTTCCCTTGGTTCTAACCATTCTATTATTATTGTGGATGACATAGTTGTTATTGATTTTGAGGTGGAGTTCGTTACCCCTATTTTTACTATTGTTGGTACTAATACTAGTTATTTAAATTGTTATTATGTCAAGGAAATGGATTCTTGTAGATACCCAAGTTATGATTAGTCATAGGATCATGGGTGTCTCTTTCTATCTCTCCATTTTCCAACATATTCTCAATTATATGCTTGAGTTGGATACACTATCTTATGGAATGTCCTATAACATGATGGTATTCCAAAAAATCATGTTCTTTGTACTAGTTAGGAAAAGAAATACCTTTAGGAAATGGATTTGTTATTATCCAATGATCATATTTTCTTGGACCAATATTCAAAACAGAAATTCAATAGGCTCACAAAGGTCACTAAATTGTCTGGCAATTGGTGGTCTTCTCCTTGGAGGAGGGGCTTGAAGTTTGTTTTGATTTTGTGGCTTTTGGTTTTGTGTAGATCTTGGTTGAATGTATGGAGTAGGTGATTTCTAAATGGGTGGAGGTAGATGGACAACCATGTTTATACCATCTAAACATGGCATAATTCATTAACCTCATTGCTAATAACATTATTATCATAGTTATAGGATTTTGGTCTCTCATTGTCATTGTCTTGAGGTGGTGTTAAATCTAGTATTTGAATTGGGTTCTAATTATGGTTCTAGTTATAGTTCCACTGGCCTTGATGTTTATTATGGCCCTAGTTAGAAGAAGATATCTTAGTTATCCCTTTATTGACAAGGGATTTCTCAATCTGTATTCCTTTATGTATAACCTATTCAAATGTATGAACACATTACAACTCGAGATGGTATGATATATTGCTATGTAAGCTTCTGGTAAATATTAAAGCCAACTATTTATCTATAAAATTATGTGTAAAATAGATTGCTAGTGCTCTCAAATGTTTCAAGTATGTAGTGAAGCTTTCACCACTCTTGTATTTAGTTTGGCCTAAATCCATAATATTAAATCAAGATTATATGAAAAGTGTTGTACAAACTTTTGTGAAAGATCATCAAATTTAGGAACATAATTATTGGTAATTTCAATAGTCATTCCAAGGCTTGTCCAACTAGACTCCTTGGAAAGAGTAGAAATAAGTATATGTCATTATATGCCACTAGCTAGCATGCAACAAAGAATTCTCTTAGATGATCTTTGGGGTCACTTTTGCCTTTATATTTTTAAAATTTAGGTGATTCATAACCCAATGAAAACTTTATTCATAGATAATTCATGTTAAATGGATAACATCATATTTCATCTTAGTTTGAATTTTTTTGTTTGTTTTCTAATATGTATATCTTGAATTACATCCTTCATCTGTTACAATTCTTGGGCAAGGAAATTAGATGGAGTGGCTTGTTATTGTTGAGGTTGCACAATCAAAGGTGTATTACCTTGATAAGGGTAGGCATATTATGGAATGTTGGTCAAATTCGATAGATGACTAGGTATACATATCCATGAATTGGGATTATATTATGGATATGAAATATGCTACTCTTGAAACACATTCTGATTCAGATTGGCTACATACCCTGAGTTAGCAAATTATCACTATGGAAATGGCATTTGGATATGTGGTTTTTGTTGGTATTATTGGGTTTGGGAAGGAAATTGATCCATACTTATTGAACCCTATTGCATATAGGGAACATATTGTTGACTAGATCCCTACTATTGGAGGTGTTGGTAGTTGGATCCTTGTTGCACATGTAATACCCATTGGGTGAATTGAAAATGTTATCGAGCACATGTTACCTAATTTACATAAAAATCTTATTGTTAGTTGAACACCTATTATTTGATTGGAACTTGTTGTTGAATAGGCACTTATTATTAGTTAGGCAATTGTTGGGAGTTTGGTATTTATGGTTATTGAGCAACATACACTTTTTTACCAATAGAAACACATTGTTGGTTAGGCAACATTTGTGATTTTTGAGGTATTTTGGTTTGTGCTTAGTATGGTGGAACATTAGACATCACCTATTGAGGTAACACAATGTTATAAACTTGTTACCATGGTAATTTGGTCTATTGTTGGTTCATTTCCCCCTATTGCACACTCAAGGAAGTAGGTGGTTGAGGATTTGAGGTTGCTTGTTGATTTTTGGAAATAGGCATACCTAGCCCCTACTATTATAACCTAATCATGGCATTGTCTGGAGTAATATTTTGTGTATTTATTAGTAGTAAATTAGATCCACTTTGGTTTAAATTAGAATAAACTTACATGATATTCACAATGTTTTGAGTGAGGTCTTCTATTTGAGTGACAGTCTCTTCTATTGAAATAGGACATTATACATGTCACCAACTAGTATGTTTTAGATAAATGGGTCTATATTTTGGCTTGAATATCCAAAAGCATCTATTTGTTTCCCTATTTATAGAGCTATCTCAATAAGTAGTGTGTTAAAAATAACCCTTGAATTAAAGATTATGAACTAGGTTGAGATAGTTTTGGTATGTTTGTTGTACCTATTCCATTTTTTCATTCATGAGGCCTTTTCATTTTTAAGTGTACTTTGATTCTACTGTGACATTTGGAATAAAATGCCTGTTTGAATGGTTGGATTCAAGGTGTATTAATAGGATTTCTAATTAAACTACTTAGACTTTCATGTGGGAAGTCTAACAAAAACTTGGCTCCTACTATGACAACTCTGAGCAGAACTTCATATTTTTTCTCAAACAAATGATTCTAAAATAAGTATGGATCATAACTTTTCTACATTGATGTCATAACATAGTAGGGCTCTTGTTGTTGGCTTTGTTCAATGTTAGTCATTGTTTGAGCAATGTATTATGTCATTTTATCTAGTTCTTAGCCTGGATAAGGAAGTATAATCACCAAATACTACGTTAATGGGTTGTGCCTTTGTTTAAGATATGGAATTTTATAAGATACATAGGGATCCATCTCATAAACTACATCATCATACAACTCTTGAATAAAAGGGTCATTGGTCACAAAGTTCTCATAGTTCAAATTATACATATTCCCAATATGTGTGTAACAAGGCATGTTCAAAACTATATCTAGATCTCATAAAAAATAAAAGGTCCAAAGGTAACAAACAACTGAGATCTAAAAACAAATAACCTTTAACTCTGTAAAAGAGGCCCAAAGGATAAAATAACTAAACTAGGGAAAGGTAAAACAAAAAAATCTTGAATTTAATCTAATAAATAATATTAATTTTCCCAAAGGAAGTTATAATCAGTGGCAAAAGTAACACAAAATCTAAAAACTAATATATGGCTAGGATACTTATTTTCCAAAAGTTGGTCATAATCAGTGATAAAAGTATCTAGATAAAGTAGAATAATTATGAACTATGATCAAAGGTTAGCAATGATTTACCCAAAGGTGGTTATAATTATTTGTGTGAAAAAAAATTCCAGACTCAAAAATAAATAACTCAAATGCAAACTTGAAAACAAACTAAACTAAGGCAATTAGCTTGGGCAACACTCAGTAATTGGCTCACTAAGACTCGATACTTGATTCATAGGAGATTATTGGAATAGTGAAACTAGGTCACTTTCAATCTTGGTATAACAAACTTCAAATAAGGCATGTGGCAACAACTCAACTCAAAATGATGCGTAAACAAGGCATAATATAGACAATAATCATTAAGTCTAATCAAGGAGGTTTTTTTATCAAATTAGAAATCAACCCAAGTAACATAATCTAAACATAAAACGTAGACAACCTAAGCCCAAATTAGATGATGCTTTGGCATAGACTTAATAAGTTTAGGATTTTTACTTCAAAATGTTGAGTTTCAAATTTAGTGGAAAAAAACTAAAATGTTCTAAGGCAAAAAGGCTAGACCAAAATGGGAAACATAATCATATATTTAAAATAAAAGATACAACAATACTTTGGAACTAAGTTTAAAATGTGATAAGTATTTTCAAATGATTTAGGTAGTGTAACAATGATCCTTTAAAAAAATGATTTGACAGTAGTTTTAGACTCAAAAATCTAAGTCAAATGTTTGAGATGAAATAGGCAGCATAATGATGGTTTGTTTAAACAAGACACACACAAGCATTTTTGGAATAGATCTCTAAGACAAAACTATGACAAAAAATGGGTAAAGTAATTTGACTTAGGCCAAAAAGGTGTGAAAAAAATGTAGTGGTTTTGGACTTTTTGTGATGTGATAATACAAAAAAATAATTTTAGTTTGAAAACACACATGAAAATCAAAGAAAATAGAAATAGCAGTAATGGCTCATCTTATCCCTAAAACTCACATGGGTATGTGTAACTTCTACCAAATTTTATATCGATATACCAATGCTTTTGAGGAATTGAGTGTTAATCCAAAAATTAAATTACATATGTAGTTAGAGTTTTTACATCCCCCTCTATCTCTCAAGCACTGGTACGTGTCATGAGCATAGAGTGAGGAGCACATGACATTTGACAATAAATTTTGTGGTAAGTAGAGTTAAATAAAAATATATAAGTTTTGAATGAACTAAATGGTCACAAGTGTGGCTTAAAAAAGGGAACAATCACGTAAATTAGGTTCATACTTTCTACCTTACTATGAAAGGGTTTATTCATTTGCATAGTGGATCTAGCCATGTTCTACTTACTAGATTTTGATGTTTAACAAGACTTGACCTAGGTTTTTGTTAACATTAGACAAGTTAACTGATTACTCCCCAATATCACATACTCAATTTTTATACCCCACCATGGAGTGGGGTTGGTATGATGCTATGATATTAAACCCCAAGTAAATACACCCTTAGAGAACTTGTGAGGTAGAAATGATCTCCCATCTATAAGCCAAATGTAAGAAAATAAATTGGAAAGACTTTAGAGGTCATTTTTGGTTCACCTAAGTCACTTAGATATTAGGGAGAGTATATAAGACATTCTTTCTAACAAGACCAAAAAAACAAGGCAATAAACTAAGTAGTTTGGTCACCTGAGTACCCTAAAATGGATGGGGGAGAGCATACACACAATAGTTTTTACTTTGCCACAAACAAAGAAACTAGCATAATTAACTTTGAAAGTTAGCTAATAACAAAAAATAAACGTAAATTAAAAAATATCTTAAGAGTTATAACTAAAATGTATGTTTCTTTTAATAGCATTAAATCAAACTATGATTTAAATTTTGGCTCCTTGACCTTGTTTACACTTGTAAAATTTTCAAAAACTAAAATACAATTGTGATTAAGTGGATTTTAAATTCCAAACAAAAGTGTGTGAATTTTTATAAATCATGAAGCCTCTCTGACTAGACTATACTTTTTAAAAAAATGTTAGGGGGTTTATTTATCTCTAAGACAAATAAAATGAGTAAACAACAATCCATTTCAAGCTCTTAGGTTTTTTGAAAAACAAAAAGTGAATCCATCATTTAATAGGGTAAAGCTATTATTCTATTGTAAACATAGACATAAAGAAATTTTTTGGCAAATCTATCATTTATCAGGGTGAATCCATCAATTAGGTTAGGTGAAGCTATAAAAAATAACAAAAAATTAGGCAAAGTCATCAAAACATAGTATAATATTACCTAGTGAAGTTGTTGTTTAGTAAGGTCAAAGCCACTAATTCTATAGATCAAAGTCATAATTTATACACCAATAAAGATTGTAAACAAACATGGAATTGGTGAAGCTTCCATTAAATAAGGCAAATCCACCTATTACTCAAAAAATAGAATGACTTTAATTTCAAGTCTAAAACTCTAAACTTGAAGAATTAAATCCATTTGTTTGTGAAACTAAGGTTACCATATAATTCTCCTTGGCCATATGGGATGTATGGTCCCACCAAATATTCCATTATGTATCTTAAGAGTTCAAAGAGTATACAAAATTTAAATTAGTCCCTTATTATTGCAAATGACAAAAAATAATCATAACAATAGACTAGGACTACACACTCTTGCCTAAGAACTAGGGAGAGCATAACATAGTAAACAAGATCATAAAATAGAGATTAAAAAACAAAAGTAATTTACCTCTTTTATCTAATTTGTTGTTTACTTGTTGGCATAAGGATGTTTGTTTTTGGTCTATGATGATTAGATTCTTCTAGCAATGATTCTCCATGGTGGTATCATCTCTCTAAGTGGTCATTTGTGGCTTGGTGTGAATCTTGGCATAAAATGGTCATTATAACACTACTCTCAAAGGCTTCTTGAAATGTATTCTAGTAGAATAACCTTACATATAAAATATTCTTGGCATATGGTGTGGGCACTTGTATTTAAAGCTCTAATAACTAACTCTAACCCTAGGGAGGTTAGGTTAAATTTTAACTTTGGTTGAGTCTAAATTAACCTAGGTTGAGTCAAGCTAACTTTGGGTTGAGTCAAATCAAACCTTGACACATCAGTTTTAGATATTTGTGAGGCATGACAACTCACTTTATATATTTTTGAAGTCATGACACATAATTTTAGAATATTTAAGAAATAATATAACACTTTATTAGTTATTTTGACCTTTAATTTCATATTTGACTAAAAATTATTTTTTAGATAAATTAAATTCACTAATTTTATTTAGAATTTTTTTTTAGGCAAGTTAATTAAGATTTTTCATGTAATTAATCTTGTTTAGTGCTTTTTGGCTTTTGACAATTATTTTAAATGTTATGGATTAATAGCTCGACAAGACAAAAGTGTCAAATTACTAGGTCATAATTTGAATGAGTTAACATGGAACTAGGTTAGGGGTGCATATAGGGTAATACACCAAATAAACTAGCCTCATCATGTTTCTAGATCATTAAATCCCTTACGCAGGTGAATTTGGGTGATATAGATGAGTTTTAGGCTTAAATTATGTCATTTTCTAGAAATTGAACTAAATCCTAGTTTAGGCATGAAAGTGACCAAAACTAAGTGTCTACAGCCTTTGTATCCAATACTCCAAGGAGGTAAATGAATTCCACGTAGTTCTCCCACTTAGATTGATTTGTGCAATTTTTCTCTTTTGAATATATGAATACATCTAGGGATGGCTTGAATACTTGAGCATGTTTTTATTTAGGACGGATAAAACAAACTTTTGACTTGACTGAGGACAAGTTGTAGTAAAAATCATAATTGGGAAGAATATGTAACTTTAGCTTGATGTGTAACAATGTAAGTATGCCTCTTTGTTGAAATTGAGTTGTAGAATAAGTGACCTAATTGTGCCTTTATATCAATTGAAAAGGGGAATACACATGCTAAAAATCCTTAAAACACAAAAGTAAAATTTAGAGAGGGTTCAAATTTAAAAACAAACTATTAGAGGACCAATGGGCAAGATCAACCTATATGGATAGATCTTACTACCTCTATTGTCCTTATTGGCTGATTTTGTCCTTTAATGAAACATATGAAATTTTGATTTGGGTTTATCAATACAGATGCATAAGGGTTTTTCTTCGAGTCAAAACAAAAATTTAGATGAAATATAATAATTTTAAATATAAATTGGTCTTCATAGGTGCTTAGGATAGGGTCAAGTGGTAAAATAGGTATTGATTAAGTGCATGAGTTAATTAAAGTGGAAAAGGGCCAAAACTAACATAATTAAATATGCATGACCAGATTTAGGTTACTACTTTTTCCTCCCTTTTATTATAGAATGAAATTTATATATTAAATGAAATAAATACCTTAGTGTGCAAGATATACTTTGTCTTTGAGATGATACTAAATCCTAAAAGGCATCATAGTCTTTGGCAAAACACTTTATGTGTGAAACCAATGTTTTTTATGACTTTTTTTGGAGATGATGCTTCCTTAGTTGAACCAAGGGATAAATGAGGGTGATTAAGTCCTAAATTTAATCTACACTTTTTAAAATAAATAACATGCATTAATGGATGCAAAAACCTAAATTTAACTTAGATGGTATTTTGAATCCCAAAACTTGAAATGGATTGAAATCCAAAACAGATATGTAAACATAATGCTAGAGGGCACTAAACCTATAAGTTATGCATTACACACTTAAATTGAATCAACCATTACATATCGCTTATAGATCCAATTATAACTTTGTTCTTGAATGCATGACAAAAATATAAATGGAGTACATCCATGCTCTTACCATGTCCACACCTAGAAAATAGTATTGAAATTTAAATTAAAATACTTTTGTTCATGAATATATATCATTCCCTTATTTATATATGTATATTTTTTAACTATATGTAGGTTCCAATTGTAAATTTTGTTTGAAACTTGTGTATGAACCTATATCATGCACTTGAAACTACAAGAATTTGTGTTTTGATCTTGCAATGTGAGTGCATATGCATGACATATGCCCTCATAATATATGTTATGACTGAATTTTGGACTATTTTTCAATCTTTAAAACCGTATTTTATGCCCAAAACTATTTTTTGCTCTTGAAAAAGACTTATCTCATATACAAAAATCTCAATGAAGTGTCCCTCTTTTGGGCTGATGGAATTGATCTTAAATGTAACTTATCTTAGAAAAAATTAACTTCATCATTTATAGTAACATGTAATCAATGAATAATGTAGCATTTGTAAAAAGTATGTTAGCATAGTAGGTTTTGCATCATTTGAATTATGTATGTAACATATGAGGCAGGGCCTATAGAACTTTTTTGATGAATTTAATAGTAATAGGATATAAAATTAGTATCATATGCATTAGTTAGTGCATGATATTGATCATGACACTCATCAAACTTGACAATCTCAAAAATCACACAAATAAAATAATCATAATGCCATTTAATAAGGCCAAGGGCCATATTCAATGGGCATGTTAAACTATTTCAAAATGAAATATTTCACATACAATCCACAAGGCCACATGCAAAAGACATGAATAATGTCACAAATAAGGGACATCTACAAATATTGCACACAAAATAGAGTCCAATACCAAAATAAAATGGACATGTTCAAATGTGGCAGATACCAATAATATCTCATAGATATGTTCAAAAACATTTGCACACAAGGGCCATGGTCCACACACAATATATAATAAATATCTAATATAATATGTACAAGTAATAACATCAATGGAACATAAAACTAAAAAAGTAGTCTAAATCATGCATATGTAATGTGATCATATCCTAGAAAATAGAATACCCATATATAAAAATATAACATAACGATGTTAGAAAGACAATTTTAAATAGTATAAATCTCAATAGTAAAGGATTCATATAATGATAACACCTATAAATATTGTAACATGTTGATTTAACTTTTTAGGATTATGAATTTTAATCCCTAGGTTTTTAAATGGGATGAATATAGTAAATAAGGGTATAAAATATGTAATAAATACATCCATCAATTTTTAATAGAATTGACCTAGTTTGACCTTTATAAAAATAGTAATAAATGATACAAACAAGTACTTAGCTAACTAAGATAAGATATGGAGGTTAAAAACTAGGAAAAGAGATGATCTGAGTGTCTTAAATAAGATCCAAGTGTCAGAATCCTTTCTAGATATTAATGCCCTAATTGGACAATAAAGCCAATGGTATTAGTGTCCTCCTTTCAGCACTAGAGTCCTATGTACATAATTGATATGAGATTATGGGTTCACCTGTTTCTAAGTCTATTAAGTTTGTTCTTATGCACATAAGTCTTAATTACTTATCTGTGACATATTTTGATTAATTTTACATGTAAAACTTAGACCTTCATGTTGTTAAGACATCTTATTGGTACAAGTAGAAAAGTGTGATGTTAGTGGGGTAGGATGGAAATCCTCAACACCCCACTATGATAAGATTTTCCTACATACCAGTACTCTGATGAGGGATCAATTCTGATGTAGTTTTCCCCAATTAATTTTTGGTGTAAGTGCATGTGAAGCTAATATGAATGTTGGTTTGAGTATTTTGATTAAGGCTTGAGACTATAAATATGTGCATTCTAATCTTGGTATGGTTTTAGATGACTATATGTAGAATTAGGGTAGAATAGGGATTGATAACCTTGATTATGCATAACTTGTTATGAGTTAATTTATGTTATAGAATTTGGTTTTCATATAGTGAATAAATATCTAAAAGTCATGTACATATATTGTTCTATTTCTTGTGTATGTCTTAAATGAGGTCTAGGTTGACCCCAGGTGGTTGTTGATTTAAAAAGATATTTGTTGGTGATAAAAAGTGGGTAAAAGATAGTAGTGCCCAAACTGGGACACTAGTTCCATTGATGATACTTCCCAAGTTATGGCACTAGTGTCTAGGTGGCATAATCTGAGGCACTAGGGGACAAGATGATAAAGTGAGGGTCTAGGATTGATTTAGGGATGTTTTGAGATGTGTGTGGCCTACATGAAGGATGGATAAGTTTATAAATAGGCCATAAAATAGGTATAAGTCTAAGCTATGGATAAATAGTCTTAAGTAACAGTCTTAGAACTCAAGTGTTATTTTTATATGACTACATTTGCCCTCCCCCCCAATTTATTCTATAAATGCAACAAAGTGAAATGACTGGGATAAAGGAAAAATAGGAGTACCTAGACTTACCTATTAGGTCAAGTCTATGAACTTGGATCTAAGTATGTGAGGCATGCTCTATTGTGTGTCCTACAAATAAAATGTGCATAGATCAGTCCTTAATAGATATAAAAAACCAAGACAAAATTGAGTAAAGAGATAAGAGAGAGGAAATGAATGAATACACCTCATTGGGTACATGAACCAATTCATAAACCCAATGAATTCCCATGTGTGTGCATGTAGATAATGATCAATCCATAAATAACTTGAACTGAGATGATGGCTTTCTCAATCCCCATGTTTTTGTGGCTCAAGAACTCAATCTAGTTTTGACTCCATCATTTTCCACCTCTATTTAGTAGATCATGACCTATGAATAACTTGGATTGGACTGATGGTGTGTCTAACCCTCTCATGTAGGTGGATCAAGAACTCAAGTAGATTATGACTCCATAATTACCCACCCATGTGTAGTAGATGCATCTAAAACTAAAATTACATGATGTAATTGAAATTGTATAAGATGGGTCTAGGCCACTTAGAAAATCTAAATTGTAAAATAGCTCTATACCACTCGGTAATGCGAGATGACTCTGAGCCACTTGAGAATCTAAGATGACTCACAATCACTTAGGAATACCAACCACTATAGATAGAATAAGGCATCAAATATAGATTGTGCTGGTGAAAATGGTGTTTGGATTAGGAACATAGATAATGAAATGAATTTTTCCATTCTATCTGATCAACTGGAGAAAAAGTGAGCATACAAAAATAATGTGCCATGCACATGTTCCTAAATATTATATCTATTCATATGGATCCTAGATTGAGTTGTAATAATATATATCTAAGTATCTAAAATTGAAATGGGAATGATCATGCCACACATGATTCCCCTAATCTTATCAAACTGGTATGAATTTGTGTTAAATTGAGCAAAAATTGGTAATCTATAAATGAACATATGCAAACCTAGACTGTATTTACTATATCTTTTTGGCCCATTTGAAATTTCCCAGAACTAAGGTTATTGGATAGTATCACCATATCTAGACAGTAGCATTGATAGTGCTTGTGTCCCACTTTGGGTGCTAATGTCCAACTTTACTGACTTCTATGTAACTAAAACTAGTATCTATGTGACTATTTCTCACTATGTTTTTCTAAAACTAATTTATGTATATTGTGTTTATGTGCTGAAAATTATACCCTAAGTGAATTAGGATAGTTTGATATTTATAAAAAAACTCTATGAATTCTTTCTCTTTTGAGGGAGTTGATTATCTTGTGTAATAACTCTCCTCAAAATAAAAATATCTAGTTGATATGTGTTAGCTGGTGCATATATGATATCTATGTAATAAACCAATATAATGTGCATACATGGCATCATAATGTAAGATAATATCATCATAATTTTTTAGTGTACAATGTATATTAGATCTAACATTCACAAGGATATCAAGATAGATATAAAAATGTAAGCATGTAT